>MU106290.1:0-88574 GCA_012274485.2 Sinapis alba | reverse complement strand
GGCGAGGCTGAAAGGATAAGGTTCATAAAAGCTGAAGTAAAATCAGATGACAAACTAAAGTCTGCAGCTCAACAAGTTAACAAAGCAAAAGCTGAAGAAAAATCAGGATCAGTGACAAAGTCAAAAGAGATTCAAGACAGAAAAGTTATTGCTAAGCAAAGGAATGGCTGTCACTTTTGTGGTCAGATCGGACATAGTGTTGCTTATTGTTATGCTCGCAGAAATCAGCTTGAGAGAGCTTGGAGGATGAACTTGTTTTATGTGGAACCTAGAAGGTATGGATATGTATGGATAGCTAAGAAGGATTTGTATCCTAAGTTTATGAAAGGCTTATCATACGGGCATACCAGTGTATCATACACTCAAATAGGTGATCAATATACTGAGCTTGAAGAACCAGTTCGATGGCCTAGGAGGAATTAAGAGTTTTGGTGGTCCAAAAAGTACCATGAAGTTTTCACAGAGTTTTTCACTTAAGAAGGAAGAGATGATACTTGATTCAGGGGGAGTTTTGAAATTTACTTTGATGAGAGTTAGAGGTTAGTGAGCTTGAGTTGTAAAACTCAGTGAAAAAGGGGGAGAATGTAAGCTCAAGAAATTGGAGCTTGGTAGGCTGCTGCAGTGGTGAAGTTATGGTTCGTAACATGTGTTACACATGAAGAGAAATGTGTTACACATGCTTCGGAGAATAAAAAGGAAACTTCAAGATGTGATATTGTGGGATATTTCCATATGTTTAGTTGACAAAATTGGAAGATTTTGTGAGCTAAAATATAGGAAATAATATATTAGATAATAGGAAAAAATTATTTAATATATATTTTGGTTTTTACCTAGTTTTAGAATTAAGGTTTTTGATTGTAATTCTCAGAGAGAAACACAAAAGGGGTTTTGGGGTTTCATTGCTGAGGGTTGGGAGACTTGATCAACAGGTGTTGAGTCAAGCAAGTTGGGTGTGTTAGGAATCGATCTGTGTCGAGTTGTGTAATTCGGATCAAACAAGTCTGTAAGAGATTGTGTAAAAGATTTCTAATAAAAGAGATACTTGTTCTTGGAATTACTTTGTGCCTTGTGTTTTTGCTATATCTCGATTCTACACATGGGACATGTGCACTCATACTGCCATGTCATCATCATTATGACAAACTTCAACAAGCATATTGACAACCTAGGACTCAACCAAATAAAAGTGCATTTTATTCAATTTATTTATAAACTTCTGGACATGGAATCAATAAAAAAATCTATTGGATATGTTATAGTATAGTTTGACCCATTTCGAGTTACAAATTCAAAAATGCCCCAAAATATCTATTATTTTTTCTCGTTAAAAAGAAAGACAAAATTGGAGTTAAAGAGGCAAAGAGTGAGGAGGTCATTTTCTTCCCAAGCTCTATCAGGTCTGGTCCAGTCCATTGCTAGTCTAAGTCAAAATCCCACATTAAGTTAGTTAAGTATATTGTTTCGACTCTCTGTTTCTACAAATCGCTTGTTATATAAAAGCTTAAGCTATAATTTTAAAGCATTCAATTTTTTTTTAAAAAAATATTATCTTTGTTAAATCTTTTGTTCATACATAGACTTCATAGTGTTGGTAGGTGAAGAATCTCTAAAGCAACGATCTTGCTTGGCGAATAATCCCGAAAGCAACATCTATGAACTACTTTGTGAAGTTACAGCCACCATTCTAGAATTCATCATCAAGGACCTTTCCGCATCCCTTTGTGGAAATCATCGTTCCACCTTCATTTGTTTGATTATTTTGATTCAACGGCTATTTTTTCTATTATCATTCAAGTGGATTTTGAAAAAACATATCAATTACTCTTCACTAGGTAATAATCCGCGCCTTGAGCGAAATGAAATTATTAATTTTATTATTTCTTAAAATAAAAATATTAAATCTATTTAATCTAGATATCGTTTCGGTTTTAGGTTAGTTTTTTTGGTTTTCAGTCTATTAAGTTATAACAACCATTCTAGATCAATATTTATTATGTTTGTTCAGTTAAAATGCTTGAGATTTTTGGATTTTTTAATGACGACCAAAAATATTGTTATTTGTTTGGTTTCATGTTATATGAATTTTAAACAATCTTGATGTCAAACCAATGTGTTTCATATTATAATTTCTAAATGTGTGGAAAATCAAATCAAATTTAGATAATAATTGAAGAAAAAGAAAAAAAATATTAAAACAAATCATTTAGTTACAATTTTGTCGATGGTGAATGGAAAACATTAAAAAATAATATTTCAGCTTCCAGGAGAATTAGAATCATCAATTGTAGTGAATATTTAGTTATATAGGTTCTCACGTCAATTTGTAAATGTATGTAGAGCTGGGCAAAATATCTTTAAATTTTGATTTGATTCGTTATCTTTTTCGATTCGAACAAAAAATCTGAATATATGTAACTCTACGAAGAAAAACAAATACTAATATGCAAATCCGTAAAAACAAAGCAAATCACAAATACTAATATTTTTAAAAACAGATATTTGATATGATCTGTTATTTATATATACATATATTTAATGAATTATATAAATAATATATTCTATATAAGTTTGACAATATTTTTATTTACTAAATTTATTAAATTAGGTATTAGTATTCAAAAAAGTAAATATTTTTTTGTAATAAAATTTTATTATTTTAGATTATTTTAGATTTTTAATTTTAATTTAATTATTTATTTACGAATCGAAACCAGTTAAAAATCTATTTGATTGGATATTTGGGATACCGTATATCCAAATGGCTATGAATCAAATTGCATAATTGATTATTCGGACAAAACATATTAGATTACGAATACCTCTAAAATTTCGGATATCCTATTCTTGCCCACTCTTACATATATGTGTATGTAAAAGATAAATATAGGTGGTTGATAAATATATAAAGATACTGTAATTAACATTAAAAGACATTCTATGAAAATAAATTAAGTAAATTAAAATAACCCTAGACAATAGTTATTTTTTTTTGTAAATTATCTTTCTATGTAGAACTTTGTATAACAGGTAGAACCATGCATGTGAGTTTTATATCGAAAAACGTAAAATAGTATATAGTATAAACGCATTTATATATAGTTTGACTGAAAAGCTTTCTGCAAGTGACACGTCAGTGTGTACGTTTTTAAATCGTTGTAAAACTGCCACATAGGAAACATAATGTAAACACATTAAATTTAATGACAATATTTCTCTTTTAATATATGGAGGATTACATCTACTCCAATTAATATTTTGCAACTATGTTTGTGTTTGGAAACAGTGATAATAGTCTTTTAAAACCGTTCTTCACTATATATTTTATTTTACTAATGTTAGATTAATATACAAATTTCTATTTCAAATGATAGATTTTATTTTTACGATTATTTATAAGTTGAAATTGTTATATATAAAAATAATTAGTATAAAAATTTACCACCATCACACACACACACATACATATATATATATATTATTAATGGGTATAAATATACCATCTTTATATGTAATATACAAGTATATCAATATAAATCTATCAATAACCAATAAATTTATCAATTGTATATTTTTTTCCACCTATATGTGAAAAAGTAATACTCACATGTGAAAAATACCTTTTTTAAGAAATACGTTTTAATGTGAACAAAAGAAACACATATATAGTAACTATTTGTGTAATAGTTATGAAATAAATATGCAGCATTCTAGACAAAATTAATCTTTTCAAAACTTGTTATAATAATATATATGACGTATTTCTGTTATATTATATCAGGAAGTTAGTTAGTAAGTAGTATATTACCCCATACTATACTACGTACGGAAAAAGTAATCGTAAGATGTTAATTTTTCATGTATTACAATATTTACAGATAATGCTCGAATTCTACAATAATCTCATTTGAGAACTTTTTTTTTAAAAAAAGAACTTTCCTCATCTTTTTTGAAACATGTTCATCATCTTCCATGTTCCAAAATCTCTAGAGAAAAATATAACTGCAACGAATGTAATACTAATTTTAATAAAGAAGCTTTTACATAAAAAAAGAAAGTAATACTAATTTTTAAGTATTTCTTAAATGTATTGGGACAATACTTGAAACTTTTTGTAAGGATTCTTTTGTTAATTAATAGTATTTACATTTCAACTTGACCAATTAATAATAATCTACCATCTTTATTTTAGTGAAACTATGAGAATACAGAAAAAAGGGAAAGCAATAAAAAAATGTATGAAGTTATTTATTATATTGATCGTTAAGAAGTTTAATAGTTACAATATTTGAAAACTCTGAAAATATAGAGAAGAAGTCAAGTAAGTTACAGAAAAATATAAGAAACAGTTTAATTATAAAAATGTGGGATGAAATTTTAAGAAAAGATAAGACTTTAGTTAATTGGAATTGCAGAAAAATAGGAAATGAAAAAATCAAAAATCAATCGATTGTTATTTTTTAATTTGTAAAATCATAATATGTGTCAGGATCTGATTCGTCATACGACTTACGTTTTAGTATATAAGAGATTAGTAGTATGATAAAAATAATAAAGCATGAGACAAAACAAAAATATAACCAAATGGAGAGCACATATTTCAGAAAGTTTCATATATTAATGGATCAACTAGAGTTTGAACCGCACTTTCAAAGCGCAGATTATTTTTCAATCAAATGTTTTTATAGTTTATAAGATTGTATATATTTTTGTTTTTAAAATTTTAATATATAAATGATTAATAATTTACCGCTATTATAGTTATTTTGTTAATTGTCGGTTTTATATGAAAGACATATATGTGTGATTACTTTGATAACACGTATGTTAATTGTCGTTTATATTAGAGTGATAAAAAACAGTTATAAAGATGAAATGATTTTGATCTGCGTTTTGAAATATTTTACGTTGTAAAATCTAATAAAAACACATTATATGTTTTGTTATGGATGTTAAAATCAGAAAATCCGCTCCACTAAAAACCTGTTCTATTTACGAACAATACATTTAAATTTTATCTCGTTTAAACCCGTTTGTTTTATCAAATCTTGTTCAATTTAAGAATCATCTCATATTTTTATAGATTTTTTATATATTAAATTTAAAAAACTGTAACATAACATGTCTTATGTAGACCACTCTAATAAAAATATTATCATGTAAAAAATTTATCATGTGTAATAACATATCTTGTATTTCATTAATATATTGTATGATTGATGAAATAACTCATAAATGTATAATCGTAAAAATATCAAAATAACATTTCAATATACTATAAAAATGTAAAAAATAGTTAATTTTAAATATTTTCTTTAATATATAAAATTTTAAATTATTTATCAATTAAATATTGTTGATTTAATATTTTACTTTATAAAAATTTATAAGTTAAACTATATTGTAAATTTTAAATGTATTGGTTATTTATGTGTATATACTTTAGTTTCCTTGTATAATTAACAATAATTAATATATTATATTATTTAACTATATTTATTACTTAGTTTAATAATTTTAAAATTTATATTTATATTACTATATTTTTTATTATGTATATAGGTTGAAATTAAATTAATATTAATATATAATAATTATTTAATAATAATGACGAAAATATTAATTTATATAGATATATTTATAAAGTTTAATATTTTTTAAATAATATATATTTATTTTAGTAGAAAATATAGCAAGATTTTATTAGATTGTAATTTTTGAAAAAATCTTTATGAATATCTTTTTAGTTAGTTACCATAGTTAGTTGAGAACATATAATAAAATTTAATTAATAATAAAGTTAGAAATGTATTTAATATAATTTATAGTATTTTTAAATTTTTTTCATCTAGAATCAAGTTTGACGTGATTGTATAGATTGACGTGAATATATAGAAACAAAATAACGAAATAGACACATGTACAAATGATTATAACATTTGAACCAATTTTCTTGTTTACATTTGACTATGGAAGACAAAAAAAAAACAATAATACAAGGCGTACACAGTTTCGTATGTTCAACTAGAAAAGTCTCGTTTAACTTGTCATAGTTGTTAATTGTGTTTGTTTTTTTTTGTTTTTTTTTTTTTTGTAACATTTTTATGTGCACGTGCTGCTATATAAGGAAATCGTTTTAAACATGAGGCTATGAGAGATTATTATGAGATTATCATGAGGCTTAGCGCTTGATGAATATTGTGTATACAAATATTTTTACATACTATTATTTATTTACGTTTTTTATATATTATAAAAGAATCATTTTTATCTATTTTATGATAAAAAGTATAAACAATCATTTTTATCTATTTTATGATAAAAAGTATAAACAATCATTTTTATCTATTTTATATAAAATATAATTAAACTTAAATAATATTAAAAAATATGTATAGAATATTTTTAATATCAATATTTATTTAAATAATTTTTTATTTATATAGTTTTATGATTATTTCAATTATTTATAACAATAATTTTAAGTCACTGATAACAAAATTTTCACTATGAAACTTTTTATATTTTTTAGTAATTTATAATTATTTTTACAAATTCAATAAAATTTTGAAACTCAAATATTAAATTTTCAGTACTTGTTCAAAGTAAATTTGAAGTTTAAGTATTTATGTATTTTTATGGTATATAGTTTAGTTTAAACGATATAATATATATATATATATATTAATATATATTAATATCTATTAAATAAAACTTTTTACTCATATAGTTTTATGAATATTTGCATCTTTTTATTAGTAAAAATTAAATTATTGATCACAAAATTTTCAAAGTGTAATTTTTAACAGGTTTCACAATTTATAGTTGTTGTTTTAAATTAAAAAATATAGCATATACAAAACACTAAATTTTTATTATATGGATACTGTGATTTTTTAAGTTATTTTAATGATATAAAATTAAACATGTAAAAATTATTATCTGATATTTATTATTTAAAATCATTAATTATCATAATATTTTTATCAAATTAGGTAATTTCATATCTTTTATTTAATGATATAATGAATAATATTTTTATACATTAATAATCAGTTATATAATTATTTTAATAGAAACTATACTATATGTTTGGATGGACCAACTAATTTTTCTAAGGATTTTGAAAATTATTCTCCTGATAACACGTTTTATACCTTAAAGGTTGTAATGTTTCTCAAATAATATATAAGGGATACGAAAAATTGTTATATATTTGTTTTAAAGGCTTAAAATTGTAATACATTACTAAACAATCCCTTAACCAAAGATTATTCAGATAATTCAACTAAATATCTAGTATAAGAAACTCCTCAAATAATAATTTTTACTATTTTAACTTCTCTGTCTACAATCCATTAAATCAAGCTATGCATTTTGAAATATTAAAAACGGCATGCATTGTTTTAAAACGACATAGTTTTCTAACAAAAACCAATTTTTTTAATAAAAATATATGTCAGCCAAAAGATTACCGTAAAAAACTCTCAACTAAAAATGTAACATAAAATCCCTCATGTAATTGGCCTTTAATGTTTTAATCACTCCTTTTACAATATCCTTATAACTTAGATGATAGTTATTAAATTAAAACCAGATGTTTGAGGTTCTAAAATAAAATCGGTTTTAAGATTTGTCAAATAAAATAATTAATTTGGATCAAAACAAGATGCTTGAGATACTAAAATACATTATGTCATTACAAAAAAAAAAATGTAATTTTCGATAATCAAATCCTTCATAAATTCGTCGGAAATGGTCTTTCTCGATAAACACATTTGTGAGAAAAAAAAATCGTTGGAAATTCTCAACGATAGTATTTCTATAAATTTCTGACAAAACATTAGCCTTCAAGAACTACTCCCGACAAAACAGTGGTGGTTGGAAATTATTCCCGATAAAGAGCTCGTCAGAAAAAAAATTCCGATGAACCTTGTTTGTTAAATTTTTTACCGACGACCAATTGTACATGATCAGAAATTTTCCCAACGGCCACATATTCCGTCAAGATATTTTCCGAAGACCACATATTCATTAAAAAGTCAACTAAACCATTTATTTTCATTTCATTTTTAAAAAAAAAGAATTATGGTTATTTATATTAAATATTAAGAGGAGGATTGTGCTTAGTGTTGGCAATTGGGTTGTACCGATCCGCATGGTCCCATCCCGCTGCGGTACAAGTTTGATATGGGTCTTGGCGGTACAGACCCGCGCGGGACACGGTCTTTGGAAGTGCTGCCCAATCCCGACCCGCGACATGCACAGGCTTTGGCGGGAAAGGCCCGCGGGACTCCGATCAAGTTGTACCTGCATCTGACACTTACAAAAACACAAGTTTGTTAGCACTAATTGATACAATACTTTTGTTAAAGAAGATCAAACTTAAGTTATATAATCTTTGATGTTTTAAATATATTATATATGTAAACTTGAACCAAAACCCTTCCAAGTTCTAACACTTAAAGTGTGAAATCAACATGAACAACCAAATCAATTGTACAAGCTAAAGTTTGAAAAATACCGGTGGTTGTCCGCTGATTCCTTAAGAAACACACTTAGTAACAATCTTCGATTAATGCAAAGTTTCCCTGCATATTGGTTTTGTCGACAAGAAGCTCCAAATGTAATTGTACAACAAGCAACTAAGAAAGTTACAAACAATAATCAAATGTCCCTATCAAACAACTCAGCAATTTTGATTCGAAAGTTAACACAAAACTTTTAATATAATGAAAATAAAATACATACCTGTGAACATGCACCATCTAAGCTTCTCTCCTGCTGATCGAAGACGTATGAAAGATGAGAAGCACCACCAAAGTTTGAATCGCCTTCGCCACAACTTCGTCAGTTTTGTAAATGTCGTCAAAGTTCATTTTTTTAGTCGTTGAAGCTCCACGGGTGCATATGGAAGACGGAAGGAAGACCAAACGAACTATCAAACATCGAAGCGCCACCGCCGGAGCCTCTTTTCTTTTGTCGGTGAAGATCGCCATGGAAATCACTATCGTCAAGTTCTCTTGTTGTTTGGACATATGAAGAGGTAAAATAAAAATACAAGAACCACAGCCAGAGCTCAAAACGCCATCATCAAAGCTCAATTTCAGTAAAGATCGCCCCTGAAGACATATATAATTAATGGAATTGCTAGTTTAAATAGAACAAAAAACTACAAAAACTATTTTTTTAAAAAAACTTACCATGTTTCACATAAATTTTGTTTTTTCTATTGACTTTTTTAACAGAACTTTATTTAAAAACGTTTTCAAATCTATAAAAATACTAAAAGAGTTTTAAATAATTATTTAAAAACGTTTTCAAATCTTCTCGTTTTTTTTCAAGTGAAAAGACAAACTGCAGAGAATGATACGGTCCTCAATTTCCCGCGGGCTCATTTGGGTATATCCCGCGTGAGGCCCAATTCCGCACAGTCCCTATCCCGCGATGCCCGCTACAAAATCGGGCCTAGATGTTCATGCCCAATCCCGCCCCGCTGCAATACTTAACGGGCCCGGCCCGCGGGCAAGTTCAAGAATTGTATGCGAGAAAATGAAATAAATTAAAATAATTAAAATAATTATAATTAAAATAAAAGTGAATTGAAATATTTAAAAATGTATCTTAATAACAAGTTTTTCATTTGTTCTCGCGACAATGTATTGGAAACAAAAGATCCATCTTCAGACATCGATACCTAAGAGCACCCGCAATGGGGGGTCCTTAAGGGGAATCTTTAACGGAAAATAATTAAATAATCAGTGGATCCTACTAAAACTTAAGGATTAGATTTTTAAAATCTCTAAATAAAGATCGATCCTTACACTATTTGCGACAGGTTACTACCGCTATAATGATCTTTCGCGTAATGGTGAAATGCATCTTTTACCTGAGTCGTGTGTTGCACATACTAAGTCAACTCTTGATAAGAAAACATAATATTAGCTACAAATATTAGTCAATAGTCAAAAATTCTAAAAAGTTAGAAGTATTTGTAATGAATTGACGAAACCACATATTACGGTTATCCCTCAGTATATCCATGTATGTCGAATAAGCATGCTTCAAGCCTTCGACACTCCATACATCATCTTCAAAGGACTTTTGGTAATCACGTTATTTGAGTAATTACACCAAACATATATAATTAATGAAATTGCTAGTTTAAATAGAACAAAAAACTACAAAAACTATTTTTTTAAAAAAACTTACCATGTTTCACATAAATTTTGTTTTTTCTATTGACTTTTTTAACAGAACTTTATTTAAAAACGTTTTCAAATCTATAAAAATACAAAAAGAGTTTTAAATAATTAAATTATATAAAATTATAAAACCGTCTTTAAAACTAAAGATATAAAAGTTTAAAATATATTAAAACTTATAAGAAATTTAACTAAACGTTTTTTGTAAATTTAAAAATTAAATAAACAATTAAGAACAATTCTTAAAAAATATTTACTTATATAATTTAGAATAAAAATATATATTCTAAAACTTTTTTTATTTTTAAAAATTACACAAAATATACAAATATATTTTACAAAATAATTTTAATTACAAAATTATATACCTATAAATATTTTAATTTTTAATAAATACAAAAGTACATATAAATTAAAATTAAAGTTTTGTCATATGGAACTTACACAAAATTATAATCTTAAACACTAATCTAACAACCTATCATTCATCCAAATTCAACATTACAACTCTTGAACTCTAACATTTGAACAATCTTACAATCTAACAATTCTAACCATACAACATAATAAAAATCACGGATAAAAAATTCTAACAATCTAGCAAGATAAAACTAACTTACGTTAGACAAAGGTGATTCACCGATTGGGAAATATGAGTTTGAGAGAGAGAGAGAGGCAAAAATTAGAATAATATAATTCAGAAAATGACTTGGTCAAAAACAATAACAAATAAAAGATGCTCTATTAATTTTTTTTCAGTTGCCGTAAGTGAAAGCTATATTCTCTACAACCGAGACATGGGTGTAAGAGTATCTCCGACTCTACTCCCTAGTTTACTGCAAAATGGAATAGGAAATGAAATTATGAGTAAACAAAAAAATCACTACACCATTTATAGAGATACTCTAAGTATATAATATGTTAATGTTAAGTTATCTTCTTTTGATTTACCACACATACATTTTGTAGTATTTGATAATTGAATGTTGTTTTATCTCATAGGATGTTTTCAGTGCTATTATCGTACTCATTGATCTTTAATGTATCGGGTGTGACCTATATCACCCTAATTTCAAACCCTAAAACTCAAGTCTTCGCGAATCCATCCAAAAATTCATGACGAATTCTCAACATATATTAAAAAAAATTATTTTCTTGGAAATTTCCAACGAAAACGTAAAAATATTTTTATTTCTAAAAGTCGTCTCAGATTTGTCGAGAATTACTTATTCAACTATGTCGAGGATTTCAAACATAGTCTACATAAAATAAACAAAATATGGATCTTAGTAATATATGTAAATATAGTTCACATACATAAAGGTAGGGGTGGGCAAAAAAAAACCTGAATATCCAAACTGAATCAACGATAAAATATCCAAATGGATCTTATTCAATGGTATTTCAGATTATGAGTTTTATCCAAACCGAACCTGGAATACCCATAAGTGTCAAAAATATTCAAAATCAGTGTAATTACCTGAAATAAGTATCAAAATTCTATTGATGAATTAAAAATATACTCGAAGGAACCTCTAAAAAATCTGAAACTTCAATGAGACATGAGTTTGACATACTTTTTTAGTGGAAGGTACACAAAATCAAGTTCTTAGTTTTCACATAGATGACTAGGGATATACTCATAGTGTAAGCTTCTTGTGACATCAGAAAGGGCTTCTAATATTATATGTAATAATTTAGAACCATATATAAGTTTTAACTCACTATATGGTAGATATTCTGATGTGTATTGAGAAATGGGTTCATAAGGACATCAAATTTATTTTTTAAAAAATCCTCACAAATGAGTAGATTCTAGCTGAAATTCAATGCTAGATAAACTAAAAAAACTTAAGTTTTTATTTAGCTTAGTTGTTCTTCCATTGTCAATGTATATTTGAATATTATATATATATATATATGTGTGTGTGTGTGTGTGTGTGTGATCTTTTTGACATGGTTCGGTTTTGTTTAGATACTAAAGATTTGTTTAATTTTAGGTCATGCTTCTGAAAAGGATTCAACATATTTTTCGGAATTCTCATTTGACCAGAGGAGGGAAGAGAGTGACAGGAGCTACTTTACCATATTCGGAATTCAGCGATTTCAAAAAAGGTAAAAATTTTAGTAAGTTCTTAGGTATTAAATTAATCGGGGGACAACCACTTTCTAGACTCCATAACAAGGATGAAAATTAGTAAGTGGTTTTGAATGAATCGAATTGAAGCTATAACGTCCTCATTTGATACCTTCCAGTACGGCTACCTTGTTACGACTTCACTCCAGTCAGTAGCCCTGCCTTTGGAACACCCCTCATTGTGGTTAAGGTAACGACTTTGGGCATGGCCAGCTGTTGACATGAAATGGGTCATGGGAAAAGACGTATCCGATGAATGAATGATTCAATTCCTTCCCACTCACATTGAAGCGCATGGATACAAGTGAGAGAGTGCAATAGTTGAATAGTTTTGAAGCTTTAATTTTAAGATTGCATTTGAAGTTTGAAAGTTTCTCTTTACCATTGATTTTTAACACTTGTTCTTTTCATTTGAGATTTTTATGTTCTGATAATTGCATTTTAAATTTGATAATGAATAAGTTTTCTAATTTTAAACATTTTTTATTTCTTAAGTTTAAACAATGTTTGATGTGTTTATAGCTTTTTAGTTGATAATTGTAACTTGCTTGCGTCTCATTCCTCTAAATGACCAATTGTCAATGCAAATTGTTTAAATTTGCCAAGCTTTTGGACTGACTTGAATACTTTCAGTAACTTAAACCCAAGTTAAAATCACACTCAAATTTAAAACGTGTTCAACCGGATTTGTGATATGTTATTATATCTAAATAAATTGATAAAAAAAACAAATCGAATCTGAATTAAAGTTTTAAAATATTCGAACAAGGCTGATTTTATTGCCCATAAAACTCAAAACCTGATTGAACTTGAACCAAACATAATTGGATACCCGAACGCACAAGCTTACTTAAAAGAAATGAATGTATCTTCTTACTAATTAATACAAATATCAGTCCTTCAAAAAAATACAAACAATTCATATACTCTGAATGCGATAAATAATCAGAAAGATATGAATCTTCAACCTACTTTCCAACTTTATACACTTATTCTAAATGCAATACATCTTCTCCAAATTCAGTTAAGTCGACAAAGAGTGCAACGTCAGCTGAATGCTCAACTAGATTTATGTGACATTAGAGGCTGTGCAACGAGTCATGATAAGAAACTCCATGTATTCTCTCTCTTGAATTGGTTGATGTTACTGTCATCCAAGGATGGTCTCTTTGGCTAAATCGAGGATACCAAAGATAGCATACCTGAAAAAGATGATAATTAGTAAGTATATTTTAAAAGTATTAATACTATTGAAAAAGAAATGAATTTATAAACATACTTGATCAGCTTGCGAATCAAGAGAATTGCCGTACCAATCACAATAAGAACACTTTTCCTCAAGCCAACCATTCCAGGGTATTAGATTTACAAAGTATCACATATATTAGCGTGTACACATTGTCACCAGATGTGAACGAAACACCAAAATTAGAAATTGTCCTTGAATGTCCACCTCTTTGAACCATAAATGCTATATCAAATGCAATATCTCATATATGACTTAACCATATAGCTCTTCCACACACAACTCATATAACCAATCGAGAAATGGTTCACTTTTAGCCACACATGTAGTTACCCATAACAAATAATATGTTGTAGTTAAAGACAATGTATAATATTAAATTTTAATATTTATCTAACACTACATAATCATAAATTTACTTTGTAAATTATTTTTCTTGAGGAGTTCAAGTTTATCTTTTGTGACTTCTTTGTAAGTAAAGCATATTTGTGCTATTAAATCATGTACAAACAATAAGAATGTTAGACAACTAAAAGTAGAACTTAGTTATATTATTTTGAAAATATTTTTTATGTACCTCTCATATTCAAGAATGTCAACAGAGTTAGTGAGAAAATAAGTTTGCAAATGAGTATACTCTTTCTAAGTAAGCCTTCAGTCTTTGATTTTTCATTATATTTTCCGTAAACATGTTTGAAACATAAACATAATAAGTTTCCCATTCACCTCTATCATCATCATGGCGAAAATGTGTTCGAATTTATGTCTAGACTTCAGATATAAAGTTGTACTCGGCAAAATTTGAGTATATGTGATTATAGATCCCTCCACCTTGCTAAACGTTTTGACCTTTTTAGATGAAACATATATCAGTCGAAAATATATATCCTTTTGTATTGGAAATGATCACTAAGGGTTGTTTCTCTCAAGAGATGAATAACAAGATGTTCTATAATATCAAAAATTGAAGGATTTATCTTTTCAATGTTGCAAGGAATCATATGTATATTTTCCTTTAAATTTAGAATACTATCAAGGATGAGTGATCTCATGCTTAAATCAAGGAAGAAAGTAATTATTCATGCATAAGAGAAAACAAAAAAAAAAATAAGTATATATATAATTTGTAATCAAATTAAAACAACATTAATAACGGTAATGTAAATTATACATGCAATTGTTTGATGAATGTTTTGTACTAATAGTTCAAAAAATGAAAATGGTAGGAAGCGATGCATTATAACATGGCAATCATGAAACTCTTAAAAAATAAACATAATTTCATTTTTGTCGAAACATTTATGCAAGTTAGAGACATACTCATCTGTAAATTTAACATATTATATAATCCAGTAAAATCTCATATCTTGAAGCTGCATCAATTGGCACATGACAACATGATCATTACCTTGAAAATTTACAAGAAGTTTTTCATGGAAACATATATCAACCAAATCAAGTGTGTTCCTCAATTATCTTTCATTTTTTCTTGGAGATTTAAAACAATGTTCATGAAATTTTCGGATAAGTATTTCTCAACATGCATACAATCTAGATTATGTTGCAATAAATGATCTTTTAAATATGGTAAATCCCATAAAATATTCTTTTATGAAAATTGTAGTGTTTTCCAACAACATCTATTGGATAATGTCCATTCCCACTACACTTTAGTGTCCTCTTAACACCATTTTTATTGGGTCAACAAAGCACTACCAAATAATTCAAGAGGTGGGCAGTTAAACACATGCTTGTTGTTTGTAACAATATTGTACTCCTAAACAAAGATGATCTACTAATAGAAATCTAACCCCATGAATGCACTTATGCCATCTGCATTTTCTTGTGTAAAATAAATTTGTCTCTATATTAATAATAAGGTTCATCAATATATGAGCGGAAATAATTGGAAGAAGACATGTTTTGTTTTGAATGAGGGAATGTGATATTATAAGTGAATGTAGACAAACTCTTGATGGATCCAGACGAAAATAAAAAAAAATATCAAGAATTTGTCATAAATTTTTCAAGAATTTGTTTTTTTTTAAAGTCTGCATAATGATTATATATTTCGTTGAGATTTAGTTGGATTTTTTTTTGTATATGCAATGGTTACATCATATGTATAATATTTTCTCGAGACTTTGGAAATTATATAAAGGATGAAAATTTATCAAGAATCTGTCAGAAATTGATGATGGATTCGCGGCGGATTGGTTTATGTTATAATTTTTTTTTAGAAATTACCTTGTTTTCTTGTAATGCGTGTTTTATCAACGTTTGACTTGAACCAATTGGACATGATGTAAGATTTCAACACGCCTATTCGACAGGATAATTTTATTGGCCGATATTGAATTGAAATCCAATTTAGGAGATGTATTAAATATTTTTTTGGATCACTCTGAAGTTAACAAATAAATTTATTATATTGTCTTTTGGAAGTTATAAATGATCATAACAAGTATATAAGGGATATTAGTTAATCTACTTATTATCAAGTAAAAACTTATCTAACTTAATATAGCATCAAAAACTCAATTCATGTAGTTTAACACAATCAATAATTATTTGATCTAAAAGTTAGTATATTTATCATTATCAGAATATTCAATGATTAAAATCGATCATATTAAAAAGACGTAATAGTGATAAAATTTCACGTGAAAAGTTAGAAAGAATCTAAAGTAATATACAAGACATGATTTAATTCATTTATTATCAATTGGTATATGGTTAATTATCATAAATAAAACACAATTGTATGAACAGATGGTTAGCTATTTATATATAGAAAATTACTCGACTTCTTGCTTTTAACATGTAGTGATTTGAATGAAAAACTTCAAGGCCATTATGAATGGGCCTTTTATTTAAAAGACATAGCCCAGTTTCATTTTACGTAGCGCTTCTGTTGGATTAAAAACCCTAACCCTTCACTTTAAATTAGAGACAAACCCTTTCATTGCCCCGGTGCTGTGCGGCTGACTCTGCGAAACTTCGAAAATGGGTAAAACGTTTACGTCTTAGATCCATTCTTAGATCGATTTAGCGTCTCTATTTTGATGTCCTGATATGAATCTGGTATTGCGAAATGTTACTAATGAGTAATCGTTTTGGTGAAACGTGTAGGTGCGTACAAGTATGTATCTGAGCTATGGAGGAAGAAGCAGTCCGATGTCATGAGGTTCGTGCAGAGGGTTAGGTGCTGGGAGTACAGACAGCAACCTTCCATTGTCCGTCTCGTCAGGCCTACTCGTCCCGACAAGGCTCGTCGTTTAGGTTACAAGGCCAAACAGGTGTCTTATCTTGGTTCTGCTATCAAATAACTTTTTGTAGACTGTAACTTCTATTTCTAAAATGAGATCTTTGAGTGTAGATACTAAGAATTTGATTGACATTGCTGTGCTATCTGCTAATGATTTAGCTTTTTGTTTGATTTTTTTTGGGTTTTTTTGGGTTTTTAGTAGAGATATGTAGATCCGTTGCTGGTTATGTAGTTTCTTGGATCTATCTTACGTTTCTTCTTTTGTTATGTTTTGTATATCATTCTTGTTGCTTTGGACTCAAAAGTCAAGCTATTTGACTAGTTGTGGGTATTGATTATTGTGTCAGGGCTTTGTGGTGTACCGTGTCCGTGTGAGACGTGGTGGACGCAAGAGGCCAGTGCCGAAGGGTATTGTCTATGGTAAGCCCACAAACCAGGGAGTAACCCAACTCAAGTTCCAGAGGAGCAAGCGTTCTGTTGCTGAGGAGCGTGCCGGAAGGAAATTGGGCGGCCTCAGAGTCGTCAACTCCTACTGGCTCAACGAGGTATTACACTACTTCTGTCACTCCTTGCGATTCTTGGTATTAACGTACTAGGTTTATTATGAAATAGGATTCGACCTACAAGTACTACGAGATCATCTTGGTTGACCCGGCACACAAGGCTGTCCGTAATGACCCGAGAATCAACTGGATCTGCAACCCGGTGCACAAACACCGTGAGCTCAGAGGACTTACATCCGAGGGAAAGAAGAACAGAGGTCTGCGCGGAAAGGGTCACAACAACCACAAGAACCGCCCGTCTCGCAGAGCTACATGGAAAAAGAACAACTCTCTCGTTCTTCGCCGTTACCGTTAATTGCACTTGTGCTTTTTTCATTTTTACTGCTTTCATCAACTTCTAGGTTCTCCATCTTGTTGCTCTTTTATCTTTCGCTTGATGACTCTTGTTTTTGCAAAATTATGGAGGCTATGCAATTGCGTTCCTATTTTGGTTTTGTACTATTGAGTCCTTTTCGTTACTTATTGATGCTTGCTGAAAAAGCTCCACTTGTCTCTTGCTTAACACATAAGGTGTGAAGTAATAGGCAACCTCATAGTAGAGGATATATCTAAGAGTCAGACCTTGAACCCTAGTAGATGATCTTGTTTGAGCCACTTGAGAAGAAGACAATTGAGGAATTTCTGATCTTGTTTGGGCTACTGGAGAAGAAGAATATTGAAGAATTGGACTTTAGCATTTTATCTAATGCTTTGATCCATCAAATCCCAATGGAAAAGCCCACATCCAAAATAAGCCCACATCCAAAATAGAATTATTGGAGAAACAAATTCAAAAAAGCCCAAAAACAAAAGTAACGAAAAGAGGATTTCTTGTACTAAAAAGTTATTGTACTCATTTACTATATACGTGTCTTACTAGACTTGACAAAGTGAGTTGGAAAGCTTTGGTACTCATCAAAGGACGGAACTGTCAAATTAAGATTGACTGAAATAAGTTATTTGGAAATCAATCAATAAAAAATAGATAAATAAAAATTTGATGTAAGTAGGTAGAGCTAAATAGTGCACATAGGATAAACGAAGACTCTGGTCAGCTTTGAACTGTCGAGTAAGGAGTGAAGAAAAATGAGGGAGTACTCTATACATTGCGTTCTATTATTGCCTCTTATTCCCGAAAGAGTGGTCGTAATTAAGCTGTGCGGCAATACACGAATTATATGGGCAAACAAAACAGGTGAGTGACAACACTCACTAGTTTACTGGACATGTTGCTTGTCACGAGTAAATAGAGAATTTTTGGGTCAAGGAAATAAAGAAAGAACACGCCAAGCAAGTAAGGAATCAGGAAAGCGAGCCAAGCAAGCCCAGAAAGATATTTTCAGTAAGCTTGAAATATTAGAATAGGTGTGTTGGCCAATTCTAAAAGATTGAAGCTATTGTTACGTGTTGCTAATAAAGGTGCAAAGTGTAAGGAAATCTCTATACATGGATGAGATTCTTTATTAAAGCATAGAGAGAAATTTCCAAAATAGGTTGAATACTTCCACAGCTACAAAGGGTATGTACTTTGCTACTATTAGGGAGGCTACCCGACAACGAACGAAGAAATGAGATAAAGGCTAGTGTGTGAAGTGAATTCCTCTGTCCGCCAACAAAAACAAGCAATACATAGTCTTCAAGGAAGAGGATATGTGGTAGGGCATTCTTTCTTATAGTCTAGGGATAGCCTTGCTTTTCATAACTAACATCACACCATTGTAACCAGTCGTTAGGCTTCCCATAAGATAGTTCAATCAGGCGGTGGAGATAGACATAATTCGGCAAGCTACTCAGCTTTTACATTCAGATTATAGAAAAATGGTTATTAGGGAGAGAGAAGCTTCAAAATCTTCTATGATCCCAACAGTCAGAGCCGAGGCTGCGAAGGGGAATAGGTTCTACTTAAAATGAGGACGATTATCTCAATGGTCACTCATATGGTAGAAGAGATTCTGAAAGACCTCATTCGGAAAAGGCAAGCAAACCTTAGATCATGCCTGTCAAATTGGGGAAGATAAAAGGGAGCAAGCTTGACCAATAGGAACTTCTTTACTTTGATTGAAATGGAAATAGGGATGAAACCAAGTAACGCATAACAACATGAATATTCCTCAGATGTGAAATACAGGCTCACGTTTTTTACCATGGATCGATGATAGATTAGAACCTTAAATGAATCAATGACCGAAATATCGTTTATGTGACCTAATGTTTGATCGTCAGTCCTATTTCAAGTTAAATCTATCGTACCGTTCTTGTGTTACTTACATGTTAACAATATGTTCATCTTATTTTCGTTACAAGTTGAAGTATGATAGTTTACCACTTTTAAATATTATTGTGGTGCTGTATAATTTTGTAACATCACTGGTTTTCATGTTCAACTTCTTAAGTCTCATTTAATATTTGTGTTCAGATCAAATTCAGTTAAAATATTTTGAGTAGATTTTATTCATGATTTTTTATGACCAGACCAAAATAATCAAAAAATGAATGTTTAAGTTATTTATTTAAGATTCAAAATAATTTCAAAAGTAATAGTTTAAAATTTAAATATTTATTTGAAATTAATTTGAATTTTTAAAAATAGTTTTTCGGATATATTTCAGGTTCGGGTAAACCTGAAATAACATCCTAAATGATCTCTTTGGATAAATTTACAACTCAGATCGGATACAGATTTAGAACTTTCGGTTCATGTGGTTGGATCACATGTTCAGTTACAGGTACCCATGCCTATATGATCTCTTTGATAATCTCTTCCTAGAAATCGAGTTACAGTCTCTGCAAAAGGTGAGGATTGTGGAAAATGAAACAAAGTCCAATGTGAAAAAACACCAGTTTAGTACACAATTAGTTGAAACTGTTCATCACAGAACACTTGTTTCTAAAAGCGATCTATTCAATCATCAGGGAACCCGAGGAACCTGTCGACAATGCGAGCAACAGGTGTTCCATCCCCTGGAGTGTACCGAACCAGAGACTCCAACTCCATCTTCATCAAGGTCTGATGAAGCGTGTGAGGACGAGCACAGTACAAATGCTTCCTCTCTTCAAGCTCTTCAGCTAATTCACATTGATGATTGTCCATGAGATCCTCGTTCACTACAACAATCAACGGTTTCCCTAGCTTCAGCGTCTCGAATATGCTTCCAGATCCTGCATCAATTTTTGAAAGTTTTGATTAACATTACCGAAACAAGTCGCTGTGAATGCAGAAACTGTTGATGTAACTAACCAGCGTGACTAATAACAAGAGAAGCAGATTGAATATAATCTGCGATACTCGAGGAGAATGTGAAGTAATCAACGGCTAGTGATCCATCCGCTCCATCACACTGAAGGGATCAAAGATATACAAACAGATGCAATGAGATTCCTATAAACACAGTAAAAAAAAAAAGCAAAGACGAGTAACCTTGGGTGGAGAGTAGATTCCGCGACCCATCTGAATGAGAAGATGAGTATATCCTCTCTTGTGCAACTCGTCTTTAACATTTTGACTGACCACTGCTTTCACGAGAGCATCGAAACTCGTTGTTCCCACCGTCACAAACACTATCCTCTTCGCATCTTCCATTTTACACCTCCACTCGATTTTGAACCCTAGGAATCAGGGTTTTACACATCACCGCCGCCAAATTATATCAAAAAAAAAAAATCAAGGAGAAAATAAATGTAGAGTTCCAAATATTCCCCGATCTACTACGATCGAGGCATTAAGTGGAAAAATCGAAGCAAATGTTAAGGAAGATCGATAGATACCTGAGGGAGCACCGAATGTTATAAAGAGGCGATCAAGAATTACTGACGCAAAGATGTTTTCTACGGTTCTGAGCTGAGATAATATGCGGCGGAGATTCAATTATGCGGGCTGAGCCGAGATCATGCGACAGATTCGTTTTCTGCAGTGGTTCTTAATCAACTTCGTAAATTCATAGCGGCTACGAGGACACTTTTGTAAATTTAACACGAATGACGCTTTTTTGAACCTGAACTTGGTTTCAGCAAACTAAAAAGATTCCATGTGAATACTGTAGCTTCAATAAGCCCATATACTTTTATATTATAGGCCCAATGAAGATAAGATTGACTTGTTTCGCAAGCGCGGGAAAAAACGTCGTCGTTTTGGTTATCGTGTAGAACAACGGTTTTTGTTTACCCTAAAACCCCTCAGAGCAAAAGCGGTTTCTCTGCAACTGCAAAAAAACGCCATGAAACCTCGATTTTCTCAGAATGTTTTCTTGTTTGGTCGCTTCCACCATAGTCAATGCCGAACCTTGACCTCTTTCATCAACAATATCCGTTCCAATCGCCGAACCTTTAGCTCTCTCGGCGGCGGAAGCGGTGGAGGTGGAACCGGTGATTCAAACGGTAATTCAGTTAGATACTGCGCTCTCGAGTTCCATTGAGAATCGTTTTTTTTTAACTTTTTCAGACATCAACACTTGTAAAGGTTCTGTCTTTCTCAGAAAGAATATTCTTGTGTCATGTCTTGAGCCTTGATTATTGTTGCCTTCGTCGATTAACATAGAGAAAACTCAAAAATGGTCATTGTAGGCAATGCGTTTCTCTTGCCCGGAGCAACGGTGGCTACTATCCTAATGCTTGGAGCTCTTCATGGTCGCCGTCTCTATGAAGACAAGAAGGTAATGTCACTTGTATAGTTAACAATTGGTTTGGTTCTCTCTCTCTATAGATTTAGTATGCCTTCTTCTTAGCATTGTTTTTGAATGGTTGATGAACAGATTGAAGAGAAACGGGAAAGGGGAATCGAACTTGAGTTCCACCAAGATGTTAAAGTATAAACCTTTTTTGTTTCTCTCTTCAGATTTGAATGACGATTAAGTTTCTAAGTTCTTGATGTGTTTATTCTAGGCCTCCTTCCTTGGGATTCTGCCTCTGCGATCCATCTCAAGAGCATGGGGTTCTTTGACGAGCGTGGTGAGTTTCTTATGTGTTGAAGCACTTCTGGTTATTACTGAACATGATCTTCACTTGTTAGGTCTTTTTCTTCTCAGGAAATTCCGGTCTGGATGCGGCCGTTTGTTTATAAAGCATGGGCTCGGGCTTTCCATTCAAGTATGATCACTTTGTTCTTTTATACCTGTGATGCTGGTTTGAAGATTCACGCAGATGAAGTGATTCACAATGTGATTTTCCAGATCTTGAAGAAGCAGCTTTGCCTCTTGAAGAATATGCTTCACTACGAGATTTCTTTGTTCGCAGCTTGAAAGAAGGTTGCAGGCCTATCGACCCCGATCCTCGTTGTCTGGTAACTGGTAACAAGAACGTTGTTACTTTCTTTTATGCTGACTTTCTTTCTTAGTTTTGCTTTCTAAGCTTTCAAGAAAAAAAATCAGGTTAGTCCTGTGGATGGCACTGTTCTGAGGTTTGGGGAGTTAAAAGAAAGTAGAGGGATGATCGAGCAAGTCAAAGGACATTCTTACTCAGTGCCGGCTCTTCTCGGAACAAACTCTCTCCTTCCCATGGTACCTGAAGGTAATGATGAGTCTGGAGAGGAAGCTGTTGGGGAGAAAGGCGACAAGTCTTGGTTGAGAGTCTCTTTGGCATCTCCAAAACTACGGGAGAGCATCTCAGCTAGGTCAGTGAACCTTATAACATCTAAGCAGTGACTTTAGTGTCAAGAAAATTGCAACTTATAGTTTTGTTGCAGTCCGATGAAGGGACTCTATTATTGTGTGATATACCTAAAACCAGGGGACTATCATCGGATACACTCTCCGGCCGACTGGAATGCATTGGTCCGTCGACACTTTGCAGGTTTGGTTACTCACTAATCTCTCATGACCTTTGTAACTATTGGTATCTCTCTAAAAACACTTATTTTTTACAGGGCGGTTGTTTCCTGTGAATGAGCGTGCTACAAGAACGATAAAAAATCTTTATGTTGAAAATGAAAGGGTAATTATTTGTTTGTAAACGTACGAAATATGTGTAGGCTTTTCTGTTATCTCCAGACATTGATCATCAGCTGTTAAATCTAATTGAGAACAGATCGTGCTTGAAGGGATATGGAAACAAGGTTTTATGGCACTTGCTGCTGTTGGTGCGACCAACATTGGATCCATTGAGGTAAGTTACATATCCCAACTCCATAAGCCAAAGACATTACTGACATTTGCTGTCACAGCTTTTCATCGAACCTGAACTAAAAACAAACAAGCCAAAGAAGAAACTGTTTCCCACAGAGCCACCGGAGGAGCGGGTGTATGATCCACAAGGTCATGGCGTAAAGCTTGAGAAAGGAAAGGAGGTATGTGGTTTCAGAAGATAATAGATACAAATTCGAGTCCTAAGGAATGTAACAAGATTCTTTTATTAATGTCTTTGGTAAATGGACGATGCAGGTAGGTGTATTCAACATGGGATCAACCGTGGTGCTCGTTTTCCAAGCACCAACCGCAAACTCACCTGACGGCTCAAGCAGTTCCTCAGATTACAGATTCTGTGTCAAACAAGGAGACAGAGTCCGCGTTGGACAAGCATTGGGAAGGTGGAAAGATGAATGAGAGTACATGTCATTGTGCACTCCTTACAGGTTTTGCATATTATGCTCAAACATGAGCTGGCCAAATCCTTACCTATTGAACCCCATATCTACTACATTTTGTAGTTTATTGAAACTTTTAATAGAATCCTAGTTTATGAATGTCAATACATTTCATTTACCACAAAAAAACAGAAAACCAAATTAAAAAGCAAGAAGATACAACGAACGAAGTTCAATACTATATAAATCTTTCCACCGAAGAGAAGATGTGTTACATAATAGACTAATTAAAAAAATACTCACATTGTCTAAGGATCTCTTAAAAGCCATGTAAAAAACAAGAATCCCTCATAAGTTTACAATCAATACGTCATCATCCTTGTCAATCCAGTTGAATTCAACCGCAGTCTCTGCCTCTCTCTATATCAAAACTTTGTTCCTGAAATGTTAACGTTAGCATCAGTACCAATATTCGAGGATGATAAAAGTCCAGAGAGTGACTTGACTAGCAAAAGGATCACACCTTCCTTTTCATAGCCTAAACAAGCTTAACGAAGAGGAGCAAGTATAACTATTTTGATTATCTATCAATCAACCATTGATTCCCCACATGATCTCTATCCAAAACACAAAAATAAACTGAAGCTTTCAGTCTCTACAATGCATTTAAATGTCTCTATGGTATCTTCACTGAAAACAAACAAATACTAATTTCATTTCACTGACTTACTAAACTTAGCTTAAAACCCATAAGAGAAAACTTTTTAGATTTTCACTTTCAGGGAAAACTAAATGATGGCTTGTTTGATCTACAACACTGCGATTTTGATCATTTTCATTCATCCCTGTTGAGAAATCAAAGACTGATTCTCATTGCGATTTTAAACTATCTCTAAGAAACTCAAAGCTGTGAGTGTTGTCGCAAATCATAGAGAGTGAAAGAAAAGGCAGACCTACGTCTGTTTAGAGTAAGACGAAGAGAAGGGGACGCGTTTGTTGCGGAACATCATGTAACCAACTGGTAACACGACGCCGATCATCATCACCGCCGATCCTATCAAGTACCGTATCAGACTCGGTGGCTCCACTTCCATCACCGTCTTAAACTGCAAATACGCCACAAGTCAAGTCGGAACCAAAGTGACCGCGGGGAAACGGAAAGGAGAATCGAAAGCGGAAATCAGAAATCTGAGATCCGGGATTACGAAATGAACGAGTAATCTACCGGCATTATGACGTCGGAGAAGAGGATTTCACCTTCCGCCGGCGATGAACCAATCGTCGATGTAGAAGGGAAGAGAGATCTAGACTTCACTCCGGTGAGAATCGTCAGGTGAGTTTTTTTTTCTCCCCCGATTCACTCACTACTTATAATGGGCCTTTACTTCACGGCCCAATATATATTAACTACAGTTTCTTGATGAGCCAAAACCCAGCTAATCTTGTTTGATCTAGTGTCATGCATCTATACTATTATTTGCGAAGTGATTTTTCGCATTCGAGCTCTCACGTCGAAAGTTAGAGTGGTTAATATCGTTTATACCCTTAATAAAATTTTTATAAAAAATACCTAAAAATAAAAAACGAATTTCAAATTTAATTAATTAAATAATTGATTAAAATTGACAATAACAAGAATTATCCAAAATCTAAAAATATATTNTAAAATTAAACAATAATTCCTATGTATATTGTGTTATTATCTGAAAATATGTTAATTAAAATTTACAAATTCAAAATCAGAAAATACAAAACTAAATATTATTCAAGTAAAATTCTTAATTTTACATAAGTGAAAATAAAATATTGAGTGATTTTAAAAAATTATTTATTAATAATGAATAGTATACAATAATAAAAAAATTATATTATTTAAGAACTTTCAAATGAAAACATAAATAATAAATTGTCATTATAATTTTTAATTAATAATATATATATTAATAAATAATTATAAACGTTTAAGCCCGCATTTGCGGGCAAAACACCTAGTTATCTAGTGTCATGCATGATGCCATGTAGAATGGACACGGATCGATCATACTTTTTTGGAATCTCTGATTTGCTTCGTATCTTAGCCAAAAATACATTATCGACAGCTATATTTATATTTAATTAAATTCTTCAAATTATAATAATTTATTTGGCCATTTGAAGAAAATTTTGGAATGACACATGACCAGATGCAGTTACTGTTAGAAGAAAGACTCTTGCAGTGGTAGAGGCTTTGCCAAACGGCAACACTTTGCCTCGTACACAAGACGGACCGAATCAGAAGGAGTTGGGCCGCCAAACCGAGAAGCCCATTACTCAGGTCACGCGCCAACTCACCCCTCCTCAACGGTCGTCTTCCCAAAAGAAGAACGACAAAACCAGTGAGGACAAGGAATGAGCGAGGAAGGAGACTTGTACGAAAAGCAGAAGATGCTCAGCTCCGATCCTAAGCTCTGTTCCTATCCACAATAGGTTTGGTCCAATCCAGGTCTAGGTTAAGAGGTCACTCATGTAACAGAGTCTATATAAACAATCCTCTTGTAACCAATGAAAGTAAGCGAAATCAAATAAGAAAGATTCGACTTCATTTTACACTTCTTTCATGGTATCAGAGCCATGGAGGATATTACCATTGATTCCTATCAGCCTCCGTCGCTCAACGTTGTCAACTCGATTACCGTCAAGCTCACCGATCAAAACTACTCCTTTTGGAAGAGACAGTTTCAGTCTTTTCTGAACGGACAAGGCTTGCTAGGGTTCGTCACCGGCTCTACTCCGCGTCCCTCTCAAACAGTTCTGACGACATCTACCACTGGCACATCTACGCCAAAGCAAAATCCGGATTACTTGGTTTGGTTTCAAACAGATCAAGTCATTCAATCATGGCTACTGGGTTCTCTTACTGAGTCACTTCATTCTGTTGTTCTTCACTGCGCTACCTCACATGAGATTTGGAGAGCTCTCGATCATCACTACAACCGTCCTTCAAACTCTCGACTGTTCGAGCTTCAACACCGTGTTCAAACTGTCTCGAAACAGGGGAAGTCCATGTCTGTCTATCTCCAAGAGCTTAAATCTCTGTGTGACCAGCTTAGCTCTATTGGAAGTCCAATGACAGAAACAATGAAGATCTTTTCTGCTCTCCGAGGCCTTGGACGTGACTATGAGCCTATCAAGACAACTATCGAAAATGCTATGGATACTCCTCCTTTCCCGACCTTTGATGATATCATCCCAAAGCTTACTAGCTTCGATGATCGTCTCCAGAGCTACAACAAAGGGTCTGACGTTTCTCCCCACCTGGCATTCACCGCCATCTCAGCAGATCAACAAGCAGCCTTCTACTCACAACGAGGTCGTGGAAATAACAGACGTGGAAGCAATCGAGGTCGTGGATCTTTCTCTACTAGAGGACGAGGTTTCTATCAACAGCTCCCATCCTCCTCCTCGCGTGACACATCTGAAACTCGTCAGGTGTGTCAGATATGTGGAAAGCCTGGTCATCAAGCTCTCAGATGCTGGCATCGCTTCGATAACAGCTTCCATCAGGAGGATGTCCCGCGAGCTCTAGCTGCTATGAGGATAACTGAAATACAAGACACAACAGGAAGCGAGTGGTATCCAGACAGTGGAGCAACAGCTCATGTTACCAACTCTACCCAACGTCTCACACACTCTCAGCCGTACTACGGGTCTGAGACAGTCATGGTTGGTGATGGTAACTATCTCCCTATCACTCATGTCGGATCTGCTGATCTTGCGTCTTCTTCAGGTAAACTCCCACTCCGTGATGTTCTGGTATGCCCAGACATCGCTAAGTCTTTGTTATCTGTCTCCAAGCTTACATCAGATTACCCCTGTTCTTTCAAATTTGATTGTGATGGTGTGCGTGTTAAGGACAAGGTAACAAAGCAGCTGCTGACAATGGGGCAAAACACTAAAGGGCTTTATGTTCTTGGAGAACCGCGCTTTCAGACATTCTATTCTTCTGGTCGTTTAGCCACTACAGATGAAGTTTGGCACCGAAGATTGGGACATCCGAATGATCAAGTTCTTCAACTTCTTGCTGCGAATAAGGCTATAGTCTTCAATAAAAGGCTTCACAGGGTGTGTGATTCTTGCCATCTTGGAAAAAGCTCAAGACTGCCATTTGAGTCATCTAGTTTCAGTGCTTCTAGTTGTTTGGAGTGTGTACATTGTGACCTTTGGGGGCCAGCTCCGGTTACTTCTGTTCAAGGCTTTCGTTATTATGTCGTTTTTGTAGACAATTTCACAAGGTTCAGTTGGTTATATCCGCTGAAAAATAAATCAGATTTTGTCCTTATCTTTCAAAAGTTCAAAGCCTTAGTTGAAAACTGTCTAAATACTACAATCAAGAGCTTTCAGAGTGATGGTGGTGGTGAGTTCATGAGTACAGAATTTCGTAATATACTCTCCATCTCAGGCATTCAGCACTTCATCTCTTGCCCTCATACACCGCAGCAGAATGGCCTTGCAGAAAGGAAGCATCGCCATGTGACAGAACTTGGTCTATCAATGCTGTTTCAAGGTCAGGTTCCCATGAAACACTGGGTTGAGGCGTTTGTTTCTGCTAATTACTTGATCAATCTCCTGCCAACCAAAGCCCTCGCCTCAAATAGAAGCCCTTACGAAGTTCTCACAAAGAGAAAGCCAGAGTACTCTGCATTAAGAACTTTTGGTTGTGCTTGCTTCCCTACTTTGAGAGATTACACAGAGCATAAGTTTGATCCTAAGTCCCTTCCCTGTGTGTTCCTTGGATATATGGACAACTACAAAGGTTACAGGTGTCTCTACCCACCCACTGGTCGTGTCTACATCTCTCGCCATGTTGTCTTTGAGGAGCAATGCTTCCCTTTTGCAGATAAGTATGCGCATCTTCAACAACGACTTCCCACTACTCTGATAAATGCGTGGCATCAAAGTTTCCCCTCTAGCACATCATCTTCACAACTTTCGCCTGGTCCAGCCCAACCTTCTGTTCCCTCTGCTCAAAATGAGATAAGCATACCGGTTCCTATCTTCACTAATGCTGATTTTCCTCCTCTGCGATCAAATGCTCCATCTACCTCAGGTCATTCTGTGCCTACTGTTCAAGGAAATGAGTGTACTGAGCGTACGGCTGGTTATCCAGATGCTATTGGCGACAGCGCTCATTCCTCAGACAGGACAGGCTCCGATAACCTGGCTCCAGCACATCAGCATCACTCGATGGTTACTCGTTCTCAAGCAGGTATCAGAAAACCAAACCCTCGCTATATCCTTCTGACACAGAAAGTTAGCTACCCTGAACCTGCAACAGTAAGAGAAGCACTTAATGATGAAGGTTGGACTGCAGCTATGACAGAAGAAATACACAACTGTGAGGAGACACAAACCTTCACACTAGTTCCACGTACTCCTGATATGAATGTTATTGGTAGTCGGTGGGTATATCGCACTAAACTCAATGCAGATGGGACAGTTCAGACGTTGCGAGCTCGACTGGTTGCAAAGGGCAATCATCAGGAAGAAGGGATTGACTATCTCGAAACGTACAGCCCGGTAGTTCGTACTGCAACTGTGCGTCTTGTGTTTCATCTTGCAACAATTATGAAGTGGAACATACGTCAAATGGACGTCAAGAACGCCTTTCTCCATGGCGATCTTGCCGAAACTGTCTACATGATGCAACCAGCAGGCTTTGTTGATGCTACAAAACCAAATCACGTTTGGCATCTTCACAAATCTCTTTACGGCCTGAAGCAGTCACCACGAGCTTGGTTCGATAAATTTAGCTCGTTTCTGCTCGAGTTTGGCTTCGTCTGCAGCATAAAGGACCCATCCTTGTTTATCTACAACCACGGGAAAGACATCATCATGCTATTGTTGTATGTTGATGACATGGCAATTACAGGAAACACATCGCTGGTGCTCGATAAACTTATTGCTGCAATGAACACTAAGTTTCGCATGAAGGATATGGGACAACTTCACTATTTTCTTGGCATTCAAGCCCAGTTTCTTACTAATGGTCTGTTCCTGTCTCAACAGAAATATGCTGAAGATCTTCTTGCGGTTGCAGCTATGAGTGATTGCAAGCCAATGCCCACACCTTTACCGACACAGCTCTATCAGCTTCAAGGTGAAAATACTCTGTTTTCAAATCCAACGTACTTCAGACGTCTTGCAGGCAAGCTTCAGTATCTCACGCTGACAAGACCGGATCTGCAGTTCTCAGTCAACTTCGTTTGTCAGAAAATGCATCAACCTACTGTGTCTGACTTTACCTTGTTGAAACGAATTCTTCGTTACATAAAGGGCACACTCACCATGGGGATCACCTTCTCCAGCGTCTCTGACTGCACTATGCGTGCCTATAGTGATTCAGATTGGGCGGGCTGCAGGTCCACACGACGCTCAACAGGCGGCTTCTGTACTTTCCTTGGACAGAATCTGATCTCTTGGAGCTCCAAGAAGCATCCAACCGTCTCCAAGAGCTCTACTGAAGCCGAATACAGAACCTTATCGGAAACAGCTTCCGAGATCACTTGGCTGAGTCAGATACTTCGTGAGCTTGGTGTTCCCTTACCGGTCACGCCTCAGCTCTTCTGCGACAATCTCAGTGCTGTCATGCTCTCTGCAAATCCGTCCTTCCACTCTAAGACAAAGCACTTTGAGTTGGATCATCACTATGTCCGAGAGAGAGTAGCACTTGGCTCGCTGGTCGTCAAGCACATCCCGAACTATCATCAGCTTGCCGATATCTTCACTAAATCTCTTCCGGTTAATGCTTTCACTGCATTAAGATACAAACTTGGTGTCGATGATCCATCCCCACAAAGTTTGAGGGAGGATGTTAGAAGAAAGACTCTTGCAGTGGTAGAGGCTTTGCCAAACGGCAACACTTTGCCTCGTACACAAGACGGACCGAATCAGAAGGAGTTGGGCCGCCAAACCGAGAAGCCCATTACTCAGGTCACGCGCCAACTCACCCCTCCTCAACGGTCGTCTTCCCAAAAGAAGAACGACAAAACCAGTGAGGACAAGGAAGGAGCGAGGAAGGAGACTTGTACGAAAAGCAGAAGATGCTCAGCTCCGATCCTAAGCTCTGTTCCTATCCACAATAGGTTTGGTCCAATCCAGGTCTAGGTTAAGAGGTCACTCATGTAACAGAGTCTATATAAACGATCCTCTTGTAACCAATGAAAGTAAGCGAAATCAAATAAGAAAGATTCGACTTCATTTTACACTTCTTTCAGTTACGTCCACGTCTTCTTTTTTGTGTGTGTGTCTTTCGGTATTGCTTGTTAACTCTTTTTTCTTTGTAAAATGTTAAAATGTATTTGATTGTTTTGTTTGTTTTTATATATCTTTTTCCATATACAGTAGATTTTTCATAGTGTGAAGAGAATATAATTAAAGATGGTATGGAGTTGTAACTGTCATTTATAAAGTGTGGACCAAACCGCATCCAGTTTTGTGTTAAAACCAAGTGGATATCAGAGTTAGCCTTAAACGTATAGATCAGAAAGAGACAAGAGTGCGATGGGAGGAGGAGACGGTGGTGATGACTCCGTAATTCACTTTATATTTGTTCATGGAGCCAGCCACGGTTCTTGGTGTTGGTATAAACTCACCACTCTTCTTGACGCCGCCGGGTTCAAAGCCACCTCTGTCGACCTCACCGGAGCTGGCATCAACCTCACCGACTCTAACACCGTCGTCGACTTCGACCACTATAACCGTCCTCTCTTCTCTCTTCTGTCTGAACTCCCTCCTCACCACAAGATCATACTCGTGGGACATAGCATCGGCGGAGGAAGTGTCACTGAAGCTCTATGCAAGTTCACTGACAAAATCTCCATGGTCGTTTACCTCGCGGCTGACATGGTTCAACCCGGATCCACCTCTTCTCCTCATGACTTCGTGAGTGACTCTCTTTCCCGTACTTATATCTCTGTTTTTTTTTTGTTATAATCTAAACTAATTAATGACTATTGGTAATGAACTCTTGTGAATATGTTAAAGATGACTATTGGAGAAGAAGACATATGGGAGTTCATATACGGTGAAGGCGCTGATAAGCCACCCACTGGCATGTTGATGAAGGAGGAGTTTAGACGTCACTATTACTATAGCCAAAGCCCTCTTGAGGTTACTCTCTTACTTACTTCACAGTCATGTTAAGTACCACTATTATTATAATTGGGTAATCTATACATATATGCTTGTTGCCTTGTTGGTAGGATGTAAGTTTGGCATCCAAGTTGTTGAGACCAGCTCCAATTCGGGCTTTGAGAGGTGTTGATAAGCTTGCTCCAAACCCTGAAGCCGAGAAAGTTCCTCGAGTTTACATCAAGACGGCTAAGGATAACCTATTTGATCCTCAGCGCCAAGACCGTGTGGTGGAGAAGTGGCCACCTTCTCAGTTGTATATCTTGGAGGAGAGTGACCATTCTGCTTTCTTTTCTGTCCCAACTACCTTATTCGCTTATCTTCTCCGTTCTGTATCTTTTCTTCAGCCATAACATAAATTCTGTTTGAACATGTCTCATCCTCAGTACATTCTATCAATCTTATTCCTTATTTAGTGGTAGGAATGGTTTAAGGAATATTTACCGGAAGGTGACTGATGAGATTATGATTTTTATGAATTCTTTTTACATAAACTATTTTTTACACAATTATACTTAGTTGCTCCAAGTAAAATGTATCTTTCAGTTTACTAATTAATATTCATTTTGTTTTAAAAAAATGAGCATATATTTTACTGAGAAACATGTGTTAAATTTGCCTATATTCCAAAATATTATGTTTTAGAAAAATTAAACACATTTTACTTAAAATATTATGAAAATTTAATTAAGAAAAATTAAATCAATTATAAAAAATTATAAAATATAAATATTTATTCTAGTTTTAGTAAAATTTGTATTGTATCCTAAAACCCATAAAATATCGGATTATATCGGTTTGGTTTGGATAAAAAACAAAAAATTTAAGCAAAAATATAAAAATACTTAAATTGAATAAAAATAAGAATAACCACTAGAAATTTCCTAAGACAAAATTTATCTTTAACTTTACTAATTAATGTCTATTTAGTTCTAAAAATGAACATATATTTAATGAGAAACAAGTTTTATAATCTTTCTATTTCAAAATATATGATGTTTTGATAAAATCACATATGTTAAAAAAGATTTACCTTAATATATTATTAAAATATATATTTAAAATAATGTAATCAATATAAAACAAATTACAAAATATAAATGTTTACATCGTTTTTAGTAGAGTTAAAATTTATTTAGGAATGTAAAAAAATTCTATTTCAAAACAACAAAAACTTATGTTACATTTAGAAATGAGGAAATATTTTAAACTAGGTGTTTTGCCCGCACATGCGGGCTTAAACGTTTATAATTATTTATTAATATATATATATTATTAATTAAAAATTATAATGATAATTTATTATTATGTTTTCATTTGAAAGTTCTTACATAATATAATTTTTTTAAAAAAATTACTGTATACTATATTCATTATTAATATATAAATTTTAAAATTACTCAATATTTTATTTTTAATTATATAAAATTAAGAATTTTACTTGAATAATATTTAGTTTTGTATTTTCTGATTTTGAATTTGTAAATTTTAATTAACATATTTTCAGATAATAACACAATATACATATGAATTATTGTTTAATTTTAAAATATATTTTTAGATTTTGGATAATTCTTGTTATTGCAAAATTTTAATCAATTAAATTTGAAATTCGTTTTTTATTTTTAGATATTTTTTATAAAAAATTATTAAGGGTATAAACGATATTAACCACTCTAACTTTCAACGTGAGAGCTCCGTTGCGAAAAATCAATTCGCAAATAATAGTATAAATAGATTGAAACTAAATATCTGATTTCTTTCACGTTTTAAAAGCAATAAAGAAAAGATATCACACACGTGTTTTTCTTGTTTATCACGTATACTTGACTTGACTTTTCTCATTTATATATCCATAAATAAAAGGAAAAAAACGGGTCAGAGAAAAAAAAAGAAAAAGAAAAAAGGAAATTCCTATTGAGACAGCGTCCATTCGAGAACTAATATATATACGAGGGACTCTGCTCTTTTTCGTTGACACACGTCACACACCAATCGGAGCCAACACTGATAATTAGGGTTTGCGCTCTCACAATCTCCGTTACAATTCAAGTAATCGAAGGATGAAGACCGTCGAGATGCATTCGAAAGTTCAGGTACGATCATCATCGGTTGTGAATATGGATCTAGACATAATAGAAGAAACAGTAGATAGGTTGGTGTCGGAGGAAAGACCATCTCGCGGTTCTGTCTCTGTGAAATTTAAATTGAATATCGCAAAGAAAAGCTTTAGGAAGAGAAGCAGAGAAGAATCAGAGAACGAAGTCGAAGAAGAAGAAGATGACGGTAAGGTTTTAGGGAACTATGAGATAGCGAGGTTAAGAGAAGAAGCGAGACGAGAGTATCTGAAGAAGAGGGAGAATAAGAAGGTGGAGGAGTTTAAGGAACAGGTAGAGTTCGAGCTTTCACGGTTTGAAGGTGTGAAGCTCACCGAGAAGGAAGAAGTTGAGTTTAGATACAAGAAAGAACTGTATAAGCTGTTGAACACAACGTGGGGTGATGTTAGTTATTATAAGATTCCAGATGCTTATGATCAAGAAGGTGGCGTTGATCAGAAAAAGCGATTTGATGTTGCGAGGCAACGGTGTGGTGAGATGACGAGAGAGAGAGGCAAGACGGAGAAAGAAGCTTGGGAGGATCATCAGGCTCAGAAGGCGACGTTGAGGTTTGGTTCTAAGGACAAGAAGCAAGTTTATGATGGGTTTGAGTTTGTGTTTGATGAGGTCACAAGCTTCGTTGAGACATCTAGTGAGGTGGAAGCTGAGAAGGACGAGTCAAGAACAGTTGCAGAAAGGGCTAAGGAAGATAGGAAGTCGCTTCCTATATATGCGTACAGGGATGAATTGCTGAAACTCGTTGAAGAGAATCAGGTTCTTGTGATTGTTGGGGAGACAGGCTCGGGGAAGACAACGCAGATACCGCAGTATCTTCAAGAAGCTGGTTACACAAAGCGTGGAAAGATTGGTTGCACTCAGCCTAGGAGAGTTGCTGCAATGAGCGTTGCTTCCAGAGTGGCTCAAGAGTTAGGTGTAAAGCTCGGACATGAGGTTGGATACTCCATTAGATTCGAAGACTATACTTCAGACAGAACAGTTATTAAGTACATGACTGATGGGATGCTGTTGAGAGAGCTTCTCATAGAACCGAAACTCGATAGCTATAGTGTCATTATTGTTGATGAGGCGCATGAAAGAACGTTGTCCACTGATATTCTGTTTGGATTAGTAAAGGATTTAGCAAAGTTTAGGCCTGATCTGAGGCTAATCATCTCCAGTGCAACGCTCGAAGCTAAACAGTTCTCTGAGTATTTTGATTCGGCTAGGATCTACATGATCCCGGGAAGAAGATACCCAATTGAGAAGCTCTTCCAAAAGTGTCCTGAACCAGACCGCTTGGAGACAGCGGTACGCACTGTGTTTCAGATTCATCAGAACGAGCCACTTGGAGACGTTTTAGTTTTCCTTACCGGACAAGAAGAGATTGAAACAGCAGAAACGAAGTTGAAGGAAAGGATGAAAGTTTTGGGTTCAAAGAGCTCTGAGATCATTATCTGTCCTATCTACTCAAATCTCCCGACCGAACTACAAGCAAAAGTGTTTGATCCAGCTCCTACAGGGTCACGGAAAGTTGTCTTAGCAACTAATATTGCAGAAACATCGTTAACCATTGATGGGATCAGGTACGTGGTTGATCCAGGGTACTGCAAGATCAACTCATACAACCCAAAAACCGGAATGGAGTCACTTCTTGAAACTCCCATCTCCAAGGCTTCTGCAGAGCAACGAGCTGGCCGGTCTGGAAGAACCGGGCCGGGTAAATGTTTCAGGTTGTACAACGTGAAGGACTTGGAAGCCAAAACGATACCTGAAGTGCAAAGAGCAAACCTAGCAAGTGTTGTACTTACTTTGAAGAGTGTTGGGATCCAAGATGTGTTTACCTTCGACTTCATGGATCCTCCACCTAAGAACTCTCTATTTAAGGCTCTGGAGTTGCTCTACGCTCTTGGTGCTTTGGATGGAAAAGGTGAGATTACTAAGTTGGGAGAAAGAATGGTGGAGTTTCCCGTTGATCCAATGCTATCAAAGATGATTGTTGGTTCGGAGAAGTACAAGTGCTCGGTTGAGATAATCACTATAGCCGCCATGTTGTCTACAGGGAGCTCCATCTTTTACCGACCTAGCAGGAACCAACAGTATCTTGCAGACAATGCCCGGATGAGTTTCTACACAGAGAACGTTGGTGATCACATTGCATTGCTAAGAGTTTACAACTCGTGGAAGGAAATGAACTACTCAAGTCAATGGTGCTACGAGAACTACATCCAGAGCAAGAGTATGAGAAGAGCTAGAGATATACGTGAACAGCTAGCTGGACTTTTAAAGAAGATTGGAGTGGAACTTACTTCAAACTCTGATGATTTAGACGCAGTTAAGAAGGCGATCGTGGCTGGATTCTTTCCGCATTCTGCAAAGTTGCAGAAGGATGGATCGTACAGAAGAGTGAGAGAACCTCAGACGGTTTATGTACATCCTAACTCAGGCTTATTTGGGGCGTCACCTAAGAAGTGGTTGGTGTATCATGAACTAGTACTTACTACCAAGGAATACATGAGGAATATAACTGAGATGAAACCGGAGTGGCTTGTTGAAATAGCTCCTCACTACTACAAGCTTAAAGACATAGCAGAGACTCAGCCAAAGAAAACTCAGAGCAGAAGAAGCAGAAGCACAAGATCCCCGATGTTGAAGGTTGATACTAACAAGAAAGCAAAGAGGTAATAGTATTTTCTTTACTGTTTCTGAACCAAGTTGAAATAATTGTGATAATGTATTACTTTTTCATACATTAAGCTTCTTATGTGTTTTTTTAGTCGCTATCAGTTTCTGATGACTACTTACTACTGTTTACATGTTTGTGAGTTTTCTCGAGTATTAAGTGGAGAAAGACAGAAGGAACTCACCTGGGAAAGAGCTGTGCCAACCTACTTGGAACATTCCTCCGGTGAGGCCTTATTATAATCATCTTCATTATTTCAAAAGAAAAATTGTTTACAACTGACATTAAAACAAGGTGAAGATGAAAAAAAAAAAAGAACACTACAGAGACTCAATAACGTTAAACACAAGATATGACTTATGTACTATTCGCCAATGTTTGTAGTTTCAAGAGAAGTTTTCATAGCCTCGATAGCAGTTACTCGATGGAGAAGATTGCGGATGCTATCCACCCATGTCTGCTTATCAGCCTTGCTCTTGCACTTGAACTTCGTTAGACCTTTGCCTGTACTTATTCCAAAATAGAGCACTTCTTCTGCATTTTCTGTTTCTTTTACATTTTGCAGGCCCGAGACCGTCTCGCATACATCATTCACAATACCTGCAACCATTGGATTCATACTGCAAAGAATTAGTCCCAAGATTTACTTGGCACCAAAAGAAGCGTTATCTGAAGGTGAGCTACCTTTGCTTTTCATTGAGAAGGCTCCTCTAACATGTTTGCTTTTGATTTCTACCACGACCTGCACAAAGAGAAAACGACCAAAATGTCAAGTAATTTGATAATTATATTAGTTTGTTGTTTGATTCGATTGAGTATTAACCTGAGATTTCTTGTTGATGTACACTTTTACATGCTTCCACCGCAGAACTCCTGGAAGAAAGTCCATAAGTCAATTCATTAGTCTCATGGTTTAAGTTGTTCACTTGTTTGCATACAAGAAGCTCAACAGAATCTCTTTACCATTTCGCGTGCACTGCATTAGCTCCCCATTACATTCCAACTCTGATTCTTCAACTCCCTGTGAAGATATCTGTTCCTCAGTGGTTGAGCTGGAGGAATCCAGCTCAGAAGAGCAATCATGAGTCTCTGGTAAAGCTCTTTCGCAAGGGCTTATAGCTGCATTGTTCTTAGCTTCCTTTGGTAGTCTTGTCCTTAAAGCTGCTTCTCCTCTCAATGCTACATTCATCCCCAAAAAAAAACATAAAATTTTATTACCAAACACCCCAAACTGGTGATCAACTCAATCTGCACTGGAAGTTGTCGCATATATGAATCTCCGACAACGTTTGAATTCGGTTATCAGTTTACCTGTTGCGGCTGCAGCAGTTAGAGTCAACAAGTCGCCAGGTCCACGAACATCGACGGCGGAACGGACAGCAGAGACGACGCGATCGTGGCCAGCGCCGGAGAGCTCTGCTAATTCGACGCAGTGAGAAGCTAACAGCTCAGATGCCGAGGCCAGCGCTGAGCTCATCTTTGAGTCGAACAAGGCGCCGTCTTGGATTCCCGCAGCGGTTACAGCTGCTATGGCCGTCGCGAGAGACGCAATGGAGACGGTGGTGTGGAGATGCGCGTTTTCGTATCGAGATTTATCTCTCTTACTTATGCCGGAAGCCTTCCCGCCGACAAAATCTCGGTGGTGGAACCATTTTCCGATGGCACTTGTTCGCCGCGCGTGAAACACGCTCGCCGGTTTTTCCGCCTGTCGAAAGACACAGTTTAAATCTCATGGGCTTTTAACAGGTTAGAGAGTTATATGATATTGGGCCTAGTAATGTATCATGGCCCATAAATAATAACACCTAGAAAGTATCACTTTCACATATTTTACACAGATTAAAAAAAATTGAAAGACATTAATATTTTTATTAGTTACATTTATTTTATTAATAATATTTGAGATAAACAAAATTATTTATAAAATCAATTCAGTTTATAATTAATATTAAAGTAAAAAATAAATAAAATTTGTAATAAATTTTTAAAATGAAATTATTAGTATAACAAGAAAAAATATTAAATAATTTTTTTAAAAAAATAGAAGGAGTAACATTTAAAAGGTGGAAGTATACATAGGATATTGGAAAGTGATGTTTACTTCTTACATTTCTCGTAGGATATTTTCTACTCAAGATTGCAGTACTTTATATGTAATTCATTTATTTATTAGAATAATTAAAAGTTCTACAAACGTGAAAATTAGTTACAACTTTTAAGTTAAGATTTGTTGCCCCCTAGCGGAAATGTTATTTAAACAAAAATTATGTGTGTTCGAAAGAAAAAAACAAAAATTATAAAGATACTTCTTTTGCTTACGTCCAAGAGTTTATTTAATTTTGAACAGTATCATAAATGATTAATTACTTATGGATTCGTACGTAACCATACAAAAATAGAAGATTAAAGCAAGAGACGGCTTACGCGAAGAGGCGGTGGTAGTGGTGCCGGAGCCGGCGAAGTGACGCCAGCCAACTCAGAAAGTTTATGAGGTTTGTTAAGTTGTTTATTAGATTTCTGAGAGGATAAAGCTAAAGAGATCTCAGAGGTAGAACTGCTCCATGATCTGCACAGAAACTCCATGGGCTCTCTTGGGGTTTTAGGCCGAGGAGGGATCGGTGGATACGTCTCCGGAGACGATGAACACTCCGACGTCTCATTTTCTGGGACCGAAGACAAAGTCATGCTCTCGTTGTCGTTGTCTTCTTCGACCTCTGCTACTTCTTGTAGTAGTCCATATGGAAACAAGTTTAACGTGCGCTCCTGATCCATTTAGCTCAGATCTCTGTTTTGTGAGATATTTGATCACTTGCACACTGTGTAGAATCTAATATTTTAATTGTTTTTGTGTATGTGATGACAATATCTTTTTATATATTTATCATATGCACACACTGACACGTTCCATGGTTGATGTTTATATAGATGGGCTACACTTACGAGTCAAAAGAGAACAACTCTGACAAGGCAAGTTTTATTTCAAGATGTGGATCTTGTGCTTATTTTGTTTTGTTTTTTCTTAAGGAAATTATTATTATTGTTTTACAAAATCTATCTTATTAAAAGGGAAGTACTCAATAAAAAATATTCCTGAGTTTTCACACTTATTTACACTTTCATGCCACTGAAAATTAAATAAATTATTTATCTAAATACTTGTCTTTCCACTTAAATTAATGTCTTTTCTTTAAGTTTTCTATTTTAGTTCTTGTCTTTTCCAGTTTATTTATTATATTTTAATGCTTGTAGTTATGTATATTATATGATCTTAAAGTATGAATAATATAAATAAAATATTTAAATAAAATTAGAGAATTAAACTAGAAATATATAAGTTCGGTTATCTCGGATATCTATTCGGGTTTGGATATTACCCTTTTGGATTCGGATATTCAATCTCTCATAATTCAATACCAGTGCGGATATTTTGCTACTTCAGTTTGGATTTTTGGGATCGAGTTCGGATACGGGTTCAAATATCGGGTAGAATGCCCACCATATATATTTTTCTTAAATGTTAACGCATAAAAAAACTTTCTACATATATATATAAATAAGATGTGAGTATTTAGATGGTATACTAAGTCACACTTCTGTATTTATTAATATTTAAAATTCTAAAACGGTTTTAATATATATTATACGAATCTCTATCAAATGAAAATTTTAAATTTGCATACATAATATATATTATTGGACATAAGATATATTTTTAACACACAAATAAATTATTTTTAAAACCACGAAACATTTTAATTATATCATTTAATTAAAAAAGATAAACTTAATATCCGTGTTGGCGCGCAGGTCCGGATCTAGTACAAATTAAATTAGCGTTATTTTTTCAGTAAACAGTTATAGATATTCTAAAAAAATCACAATAGTCATAATTTAACGAACAATTTCTATTTAATTATAAAAATCTAATAACTTAATTAACCACATACCTCATAATAAAAAAAAGTTTCCAATCTTTCATATACTATTTGTTTTATTTTGACAATATTTTCTGACATTAAATCTTATATAAAAAATGAAGAGTTAGGGCAAAATTTAAATTGCCATAAGCCATATTCACGCTCCAGTAAAAAATATTTTATATATGGAAACTAAAGTTAGATTGGATATCAAATTTTAGATATTTTATATAAATATAGTCTATTTGAAATCAAAATTTATATTAGTTCTTTAATATAACTTGGTATGATTTTAAGTCAAGTTCGGTTTAATTTTGAACAAAAATATTAATTAAAAAATAAAAATTGATTTTATATTAGCTTTATGTAGTTAACTAAGTGTTACTTTAGTAAAAAAATTTGGTTAATAAGTATATATAGTATCAATTGGTTTTGATTCATCTCAGATTATTTTATAGAAATTTATATTTTGTATTTTTGTTTATGTTATATAATTTTTAATTAACTATCAAGGTGGTTTTTGGTTATAGCTAGTGGAGTTTGATATTAACATATAATACATAATATACATTATGCATACACAATTCACCTATTAAAGAAGTTTTATCTTCGGAAATTTTCAATTCTACCATAAGTTTGATACTACTTTCAAATTTTTACCATTAATACATAATTATTTTTATAAATATCTTAAATTTGTGATAAATGATATTAAGCTATTTTCTAAATATTTATAAAATATATATAAAAACCAAAATTTAACCTCTTTCTTTTAATAATAAACTCAAAATAATAATCACTAAGACTTAAACCTAAATAATAATACATTTTTAATGGAGAGTATTTTTGTAAAGTAATATTTTAATTTAACTTGTATTTTTAGTAATTTATCTTTTTTCTTCGATTCACCTGTTAAGAAGTTGCCAATTACGGATTGTAGGGATTGAAAATTTGATATGGATATTGAATCATAAATAATTATTTTATGATTAGTTAAACATCACATCAATATGTAAGACTTGCACATGGAAGTATATGGGATAATATTGCACAGATGTCAAATCTGCAGAAAAGATTGAGGTATCAAATATAGACAACAATGTAGCTAAAGCAATTAAAATTTATGGACATATATAAATCATGAGAAATTGTCAAAAATATCATATGTCAAGTATCATGTTAAAAAAATATATTCACTCATTGCTAACATTTAGTTTATGCTTTAGTGATTATTATTTAGAATTTAATATTAAAAGAATAAGATTTGATTTATAAATATTTTACAAATATTTAAAAAAATTAGTTTAGTATTTTTAATCACAAATTTAAGATATTTATAAAAATAATTATTTATTAATGATAAATTTGAAAAGTAATATCAAACTTATGGTATAACTGAATTTTTTTCATAAATCATCTTATGGAAGAGTACTTAAGATGAAAAGTTATTTCAGGATAATCAAATCAACAATTTTTACAACTTAGATCAATTAAAAAAAAAACTTTTAGATTAATTTTTGAGTTTGAAATCAACGTTTGATACACTCGACAGTATCAGTTCGTACGTATCTCACTCACTTCATTGATTGTATGCTTTGAAGCTACGTACTCATGCACATCCACTCTTTCTTCTTGCTCAAACTAACAGGACAATATCTAAAGGGCTTTCTGTACGTAACGATTTTCATCGGGATCATGATTTTGTTTTCTGTTAAACGTCATGATTTTGTTGTTTGATTCTTAAGTTTTTGTTTTTATGTTGATGCTTAAAATCTATGTTTTAAAAGTAATATTGGGAATGATTACTTTGCTTTCGCATAGTACTACTCTCTTTTCTATACTTCTAATAGAACAATATATATGAATTGAGACTACTAAAATCAATTGGTGGATATCCGTTTTCTAAGAGCATCATTATCGCTGATGCCTATTTTTTATTTTTTTATTTTTATTTTTTTTATCTGAATTTTTGTTTTAAGTGAATCAATTACGGGTTGTTACGTGTCATTGGAGCCTGCAAACAGTACAAGGATCATTTCTTATTTCGTGACTTTTGTAACCGATTTTTTTTTTATGAAACCCACACCAAACTTTTTAAAAAAAAACTTGCGGTAAAGATGGTCTAATACGTTACATACCATATTTTAGAATGTGGTCAGGGATTTTTGGTTAATACTTCGATAGTAGTATTTTTCTCCACTTAAGTTTTTATGCAATGGTTTACATCATCTTCATATAGTCCTTTTCTTTTATTTTTACTTTGTCCAATCTCCAAACGAGATAGGTCCATTCATCGCTTTAGGATTGGTAGATAACCTGCAAATTCTTTTTATTTAATGAGAGGCTAACCAGACTCCAATAATGCATTGAGATGGTGTTATCTGGTCCCATCATATGTTATATAGTTTCTCTTTTCTTAGTCAACTGAATTAAAAAGAATACAATAATGATAGTATACTCATGTAGCTTGTGTGATTAATCAACTTAACAATAATTTTTTTGCTGTTGTTACAGTGTTAATACAAATATATCTCGTGTCAAGCATCAAAAAGGAAACTCTCTTACTAGTTTGAGATATCAAAACTACGTATGCATCTTAACGTTTTGGTATGATCTAGTAAACTAAAAGAACCATTTTCGTATAATCACTTCAAAAAAGTTTGGAAAATAATTAGTAAATGAAAGTATGAAACGCAAACTTTAATGTAGTACGTTTTTGATTGAAGTCACTTTCCTAAAGAGAAAAAGAAGATGCACAACAAGGCCGAGAGAATATCAAAAGCTTACAAGTTTTTTTTTTACAAAAAGAAAGATCAAAATCATGCATGAGGGGGAATTAATCTTTTTGTTTGGTGCAAAGTCATTTTCACTTTCACATTATGGCGGTGCATTAATATAAACGAAACCTTATTGATTGAAATTTGCAAGTCCCACCACACTTTACATACCGAACTATAATTACAATTTCTGTTTTGTTTTTCTTAGGATTACACTGATTTTGCAATTGACCAAAGCTCTAAAAAGGTTTTCTCATAAGTTCATCCTTGACTAGCTAACAAGCCGAAATTTTCGGTAGATGCCATTCTAATTGAAAGGAACTCTTGATTTGGGATTAGATGTCTGATTTACCTACCGTAATCTATAACATACGTACAGTTAATGCTTCAATAGATCAAGCTCTAATATGTATGTACGTGTGCCCCTAAATTATTAGAGACATTTTTGTTTTTGTGTTTACATTGTTAGTTTATTTAGTTTGGATGTTACAAGTAAACTAACAATGCACTGTTAAACTAGGGAAGGTTAAAGCAAGTTAACTGGTGTATTAGAGCATGTGCATCGCTAAAATCCCACCATGGTCTCTTATTTTTTTATTTTATTTTTTTTAAATTGAATCAATAGCATGCCGCCATGTGTTGTAGGGTCCACAAAACAGTGTAAGCAATGGAACGAAAATGTTCCTTATTTTGCATACACAAGCCACATTTGTTATCACCTTCGTGGAATCCACTAATTTTTTTAAAAAAATTATACAAACGAGGTTTAGAGACAAGCGATGCACATGCTCTTAAGTATCTTAGTTCAATTGTTAAAATTTCTTCGATTTATACTAGACTGACTAAATTACAAAATATGTTTCTATTTAGATATCATTTTACAAAGTTCAGATACATTTGAAATTGATCTGCTATAAGAAAATTCTAAAAAGTATTAATTCTAAGGAGTATAAACAACTTGTTGACCCAAAATATTGTTTTTCAAAATGTGTTGTATTGAATTTGTTTGGTTGAATTGAAAATGAATTTATTGGGTGTACGTGAGCTGTAGTGTCAAGTGTACAACACAGCTTGAAACGACATCCTCCACCTGATTTCAATGTGTTTACTTATGGTATGTGTCTTTTCTCTGTTTCTTCTAGTCTCTCTCACGCGTTTTTAATCATCATCTTCACACCGACGCTCTTCTTAAATTTCTGCTGTTTGTATCTAATCTTTTCCCAACTATTCATTTTGTTTTGTCTCCACAAACAAATGTTAACCATAAAAAATTAGTATATCTAATGGGGTTTGCATTAATGCATAAGTTGCTAGTTGCTAGTTGCTACTTATATTAGTTTTGGATAACTCAAAAGGTGATACCAGCTGTACAATTCTACGCTCGATAAGTGTTAACTTGCTATAAATTTCCATTTTCAATGACAAATTTCAATAAGTTGTTGAAAACATAATTAACATATTAGTTTTGTTCAACCTCTTAAATATACTTGATTTTGGCACATGTTCTTTTTATTAAAGGAGACTTCATATTTTAATGAAATATAGATGATACATATTACTGAAACAGACCTGCTTTGACATATACTTATTCCTATTACTAGAAATGTATGTGAACCAAAATAAAAATAAAAAATAAAAAAATTAATAAGAAATTATTTTAAGAAAGGTAAACGACTTATTTACACACTAAAAATATCAATATTTATATACAATATTTCAAGCGCTGACCAATTCTATATATTAGAAGTACTAAAACTTGTTTTCTTCCAATTCAAAAGATCGAAACCCATATTTCCATGGATGATGGTTTGGTTTTAATGGGTTCACACTAAAATGATACCAAATCAGTATATTCTAAGACTGAATTTAAAATCTAACCCAACCTGACCACCCAACCTAGTAGTAATCAAATTTAGGTTAAGTTAAAAAAAAAATAGATTGTGTCGGTTTAATTAGGTTAGGCTTTGGTTCTATTTCAAATTCGTGAGTACTAAACCGATTTAAGTCGGATTGTTGTAGGTTTTAATTCACATTTAATACATTATAAAGATATGGGGTTCAATCTTTATGAATGAAGAGAAATATGTTTTATTACTTGTAGTATGTGAAATTAGGAATAAGTTGAAAGATAGTGTGTAATTATTATTATATGATATTTTGGTGTGAAAATAAGTCGTTTAACCTTTTTAAAAAGATAAAAAAATTTGGTAGACATTTATGACTGACGCAGAAAGTAAGCCACTCAAACAATTGATTGAGACATGTAGTTTAAAAAGATATATTTTTATTTAAGTTTTTATATTTTATATATAAATAAAATTTATAATTCTTTTATAATAATATTATTGTAAGAATTTTTAATATTATTTATAGAAATTTTATTAAAAATATATTAATTAATTGTAACGTTAAATATAATTTATTCTAAATATAAATTTTGTATTAATAAATAATTTTAATAAAATTATAATTGACTAAAATTGAAAAATAAAAAGATGTGTCAGAAAAATTTCTGCAAAAAAAATCTAGAGAACTTGTTTAGAACCTTTGAATATAGATGTTCTTTATTAATCATATGGACTTCATTAATTGAATAACATTATATACAAAAATAAATAAAAACGAATTTAATTATTAAAATGTTAATATTTAGATTACTAAGAACTTGATGTGGATATCTCCACCGATGGAGATGCTTTAAAGAACCGGGGAGAGTATTGTCGGTCTAGTACTATTGGGCATCGAACACATAGATATATATGATTGGTTATTCAGAATGAAACTGTGATTTCCTTTAGTGGTGAAATCATTTGCTTATGTGACCATGTGACCGACCTTTCTGATGTAAAGAAACTTAATGTGGATGACATGACTGACGATACCACAAGAAAAGTGGTTAAAGCAGTGGAAGCTTTATTCACCGGATTTTACCAGATGGGTAGCAGCCAAAGCCGATGGGATCAAATATCGACGTTAGTCTCCTCGAGTCTCAACCCGTTTTTTTTTAGAGAAACAAGTAATGTAGATTGTAGAGAGCTCTAGTAGCTAAAGTTGCTCTCATTTCTGTGACTGCTTGTTATTCAGTGTTTTAGCTTTGTGGATGATACCACTATTAACGTAACGATTCTAATAGGATTTTCAGCTGTTTCCTGTGAGCGGGAGAAGATAAATGATATGTGCATTCTCTTCTATGGTTTTTAGATTTTATGATGAAAACATAAAATGTGAAGTTCAAATGGAAAAAAGAGACCAAAACTTGATATTAATATTTCTTTTCTAATGTGAAGAAGATGAGAAAGGAATAAAATCATATTTTCTCATCCCAGCTTGGCTTTACTAACCTTTTCCTATTTGACACTTAAAACACACAAAATTAAACTCTGTTATTAAATATAAATAATAATGTTAATCAAAGCTCCTGGTGGCTCCCTTCTTCTTCTTCTTCGGCAGATTCAGATTTTGAAGAATTGGTAGAGGAGTCTGAGGATTTTGATAGTTCCTCCTCCTTGGATGTGTTCTCCTCCTTGGTTGCTTTCTCTATCTTTGGCTTTGGCTTTGGAATCCTATTAACCTTCGTCACCTATATTTTTTATATTTTAACCCCAAATTAAATAAAAAAGTATTTTGAGACTTTTATTATTAATTTATCAGGCCTCTTATCGTGATACCTTGTCTTGCAGGGTAAATACTTTGGCGTACACTTCATCGGACGTGAACACTGGCTTGCTCCACAGAGCACTCCTGTGACCAAAGTTTTGTCATGTTAACTCTAATTTTAAAGACATTGAAAAGAAATAGAAAATGAAGCAACACTCACTTTTTCTGCTCAGCTTCATTCTTCTCCAACCAGCTTTTTACTTTCTCTGCTTCCTTTGACACCTTAACAAGAAAAAGAAAAATAAAAATAAACGCAGTTTTAGCAGTGCTCACCAACATGTTTCTAAAGAGAGCTGCCTGTGCGTGTGTTTTTACTTAAGGAAGAGCTAAACAACCTCGCCGATTTTTTCTTTCGGAAGCCAAGTTTTGTTCGTCTCCCACTCTTTTATGATCTGCAATGTGGTGAAACTCAGCCGTGGTAAAACTCAGCCGGATTGTTTCCTTTTTTTTATCATGAGAAAACTTGCACAATGTACCTCTTTCACTTCGGTTAGGTATTTTTGAGCGTATTCAACTGCTACTGGTCGTGCTGTAAGCTCCTCTGACCTGTACATATATTTAACAAATGGTTTGTGAGAACATTTTCAGGACGCTCAGGTTTCGATCTAAACATGGGCAGAGAGCAAACCGCAAAGATATGGGACTGCCAATGGCTTTTAGTGAGTCAAGCCGGTCCTGGAACTCTGTGGCATTAGCATCTTCTCCGTCCATGTAAAGCCAATCTTGCACCTGAAAGCACACAATATACTCTTCCCTGTCAAACGCTTAAACTCATCGTTGGAACCCATGGGTATAGTTCATAAGAAAATTGATACATACCTCATCAAGCTTCTCAACAAACGCCTTGCGCTCTTCTTGGGTGGAAACCTTTTCAAATTCAGGTGTTTCTAGCTGTACAATGACCAAAATAAAACCTAAGCTTTGAGTTTTGAGAAGAATGTTAACTAAAAACAACATAATAGGTATAGGGAACGCGACGATTTTCGCAATAAAAAGAACAATGAAGTAGTCGAAACAGTGTTTTGTACCTTCTCTTTGGTAGCATAAACATAAGATTCAAGGTTGTTTTTCAACTCAGCCGTTTTTCTTCTTTCCCTATCTTTCTTGTCCAAGGCTTCTAATTTTATCTTAGCTTCAGCAAGAGACTCTTTCGTAAAAGGTGCTCCAGGTCCAACAGTTTTCTCAACTACCTAAAAGTCAAATAATCACATAAAATTGGTTAGTGATATTGGCACAAATAATATATAAAAAAAGCTTGGAAACAGTAAGCCAGAATACAGACCTTCAGAGGAACCCTAAATGTTCGCTTCTTCAGCTTTTTTTCTGTGCCCAGGTCAACCCCAGCTGGTTCTTCTGTGGTTGTATTTGAAGCAGTGCTGTTTTCAGCATTGGCTTGTAACTCCTCTTTGTTTTCTTGGGGATTCTCGTCAGAGGCAGCTCCAGTAGAGGCATTGCCTGTTGTTGAGGTTGTGTTATTATCAACAGTCACGTTCTTCTTAGGAACTTCTACCCATTCTGTGATTTCAATGACAGCGTCTCCCCGATCTAGACTGAGAATCCCACTTCTACTCAAAGAGAAATGCAAATTTGCCTTGATAGGCGCTGATAGATTCCGGGAAGAGTACCTGTCCAGATCAAAAAGTTATGTTTATTGGAAAATCATTATTCTCTTTAAAGGAAAAACAACAACAAAAGGCAAACTTTAAGCTCTTACTTCTCAGTTGCATCCACCAAACCAGAAACAGAATACTGTGCAAACACAGGGGAGGTAATTCCTGGGGGTAAGATATCCTCGGACTCATAAGCAAGTGACACATCAAAATCTTTGTCAAGGACAAAGGATCTGAACATCTGTGAGAGAATCAGGTACACAGTACTATTACAAGACAGACAAACATTTTCTAAGCTTCTAATGATTTTGAATGTAATGAAGTACCTTGCTAGGTAGCTTTTTCATCCGTGGTACAAGTTGTTGCTTTGTGCTCTCATCTTTCTTGACATTTGGACCTTCCAACTCAACTAAGAAACCATAGGGAGAACCATCAACTATACCTAACCTACGTTTCAATTTGATTCCATCGCTCAAGTTAGCAGCATGTAGTGCTGAGCCGAGGACAATAGCCTCATCAGCATCCAGATGCTTGTCTAAATCTTGCTTCCCAATAAATTCCTGGATCGTGCTCTGTAATATAAAAGAAAAAAAAAATCAAATCAAAAGAACAATTTGGATGAAGAAGTCGAATTGATTAGCTTCAAGTACATGAATATTTACCTGTAGTTTGGGGACTCTAGTAGCTCCTCCTATTAGCTCCACTGCATATATATCATCAATCTTTAAACCTAAATGCTTGAGCACATCTTTTAAAGGTGTAAGAGATCTCTCCCAAAGATCTTTGCACAATTCCTCAAACTTCTCACGGGAAATCGTGCTCCTGCAAGAAGATGTAAATTAAAATACCACGCGCATTTACAAAAAAAAATTAGAACAATACGATACAAACTCGAGCATGTGAAATCATTTCAACACTTTTCAGCCAAGGTTAGGTGACCTGGGAAAATGCAGAAAGCTTGATAGACTTTAGTTATACCTGAAGTCACGATCATCATGTAGAGATTCAACAGATATTGGAGCTGCAGTATTTGCACTCAGAATTTCCTTCGTCCGTTTGACTTGTTTTTTTAGTTTAGCCATTGCTTTAGGGAACTTCCTGACATCAACTCCATTACCGAGCTGTTTATTAAACTCATCTGCAAAGTACTCTACCAAGCGCATCTCCATACTCTGTCCACCAAGTCCCGAGTCCCATCTGACATCCTTAACCTACATTGACACAAGTATAATTGAAACCATTTCAACTGAGCCCAAACTAAAATAATAAACTAGACTAGGCGGAGCTTATGTCACACATGTTCCAGAAGGAAATATAATGAAGAAACCTCAAAATACAATATCTCATCATATTAACCTGAAATTGGTTGACAGAAACAGTCTTGCCAAATTCCTTTTCATTGTAAGCTGAGTAATAGACAAGAGCTGCATAAGTACTACTTGAGCCCATGTCATAAAATATAACATGCCTCGACCCATTAGAGAAATCCTTATCAATCCCATACTGCAAAGCTGCACCAGAATGCTCATGAACCAGTGAGAGAACATTAACCCCAGCCAACTGAGAAGCTTGAATCAAACCCCGTCTCTCAGCCTGTCCAAAGTAAGGAGGAACCGAAACAACCATATCCTTCACCGGGATCTTCGCATGAAACTCAGCTAAGTCTGACCCATACCCCAAGATCATAGCCAGCAACTCCTCCACCGAGTAAACAGTTGCACCATCATCAATCTTAACACCAACCGCACCTCGAGAATCTTCCACGATATCAAACGGTAAGTAGACAGAATCAATAAAATCCTTGACGTGTTTGAAAGGCTTCCCAACCATGTCTCTAAGCTGTGAGTAAACTTTATTCGGGTAACGTGCTGTGATTCCTGCAGCTTCCTCGCCTAGTAATCTGTCACCAGAGTGGAATGCTACTAACGCTGGGGATTTCCTCTTGGACATCTCGTTAATGGCAACGGAGATTGGGCTCTGTCCTCGTTTCAGGTTAACTACAGCGACTTTTACCCATTCTGAACCTAGATCTACACTCGAAACCGCTGATTCCGATGGAACAGGGAGTAGTGAGAGCAGTGACAATAACACTACTAAGACGGTAAACATCTTCCCCATGCTCCGATCGTTAACTTGAACACCGAGAATAGAGCCAAACTTACTCTACAGGAAAAGAACAAACAGCACCATTAGAACTTGATTACAACTTCAAATCGATCATGACGGATACGATACATGATGAAAATCCGCTCTATAAAAGCTTAGCACAGCCATAACTGAGTGAAAACTACTTAACGCGCATAGAATTGGAGAAGAAACGTTGAGATTGAGCAATGTTATCAGCAAACAAACAGAAACATTCGTAGAAGTTTCTAATGCACGAAGAGAGATAGTAATCGAGGTTGAATCTAAGAAAGTTCGATGACATCGTTAGTGATTTGAGAGTGTAGATGAGAGATAGATACCAGTTTCCGAGCTCCGATCGCATTCTCCAGGGAAAAATCGATTTTCAGATTCAAAATTCCCCGTCTGGTTCTCGAGAACCCCTTGTACTTGAAGGAAAGAAAAGTAAACAAAAGGAGACGAGAGTGCATATATATTAACGGAGAAGAGAGTTAGTCAAGGTGATTTATAAAGAAAATGCTGAGGTGGAACTGTGTTAAAAGATACCACCAATGGTAATATTCCACGTATGATTCTTGACACGTGTTAAGATCTGAGACGCTTAGTGTGTTGTTTGTTGATTACGCTTGTGGTAGAGTAGAGTGGTGAGCCTAGATGGCTGGTGTGTTGTTCGTTTGGACAAATCCAAGTGAAACCCTCCGGCATTGAGAGGGTCTACCCCAAACGGGTTTTTTCAAACTTTTTCGGAATATGGGCCTGATGATAGACTGGGCTGTTGTTTCGTTAATTCTAATAATGTTTTCATCAAAGAGAAGAAACTTGAGATAGGACCAAAAAAAAAAAAAAAGATATTAACTTGCACTGAAATAGATTCAAATTTGTTTTCATAATGAAATACAAACGAAAATGTCTAAATCCACTTTTTTAACAGTGAGTCATAAATCAATAATCTCTTCCCAGAAATCAGCTTGTTTTAAAAAAGTTGATTTAAAGAATATTCATCCATTTCAAAGATAGGTTAAACTTGAAAGTTGAAACACAAAAGAACCAATCCCTTGCATTACCACTATCACTAAACTACTGACACTTTCACAAACAAAACTTGATAATACACGTAAGAAATCTAGGGAATACAAAGAAAAATATGTTTAAGACCAAAAAGATAAAACTAGACTTGAGGTAAATATAATATAAGACAAAATACAAGACAAGAGATAGTTTAGTTGGTGTTTCAAAATCAGAAAGAAACAAATGAAGAGGTGGGTTATGTATCCGGTATGCCTATTAGATAAAAGTATCTATAAACACTTGAAGCAACAAGTAGCTAAGTGGGAAGCTCCTATACCTCTCTCTTCTACATATGTTGATCAGTCTCCTTACAACAGCTGAAACAACATAACAAACACTTGTTATAAAACCATATATATTCTTATGTTTGTGGTATTGTTACTATTCTCGTTCAAAGTTTGTATTTTTAACCTACCTGGTTACAGTAAAATCCAGCTACCTGCACTGATGATGCAGCAGAACCAATTTACTAGTCTGGGAAAACTTCGTCGTGCTCATTGTCTGCTGAAGACAAATGTCCATGTCCATGTCCAGGGCTGGTGTTATTATGGACCTCTTCTGGTGTGTTGTCTTCTTCTTCATCGTCAGTGGCTGAGGCTTTGTCGTAAGAAAAAGGTCTCTGACAAATGCAAGACTGTGGGTACTCGTGGAACTCACCGCGTCCTGGTTTGAACTCATCAGGATCACCCATGAATCCTCGCTGACAAGATTTAACTTTCTTGGCGAAAGTGTGCCACTCCATCTTTTCCCGGTCCATGAACAAAGCACTAAGCTTCTTTGCGTTTGGCCTGATGGTCCTTTTGTGTCCCATGTACCTCCTGCAACCACATACTCAAAAGTGATCAGTCTCACGTCTGATGTGGCAACTAAAGCAACACAATAAATATGGATGTTTATGTTTTGTCTGAAAGTAATGGGAACAAGTAGAAATGTTTTGATGTTTTGTCTGAAAGTGATGGGAACAAGTAGAAAGGCTTTGTTACCTTCGGCCTGCAAGAATTTTGGCCATGTTTCCATTATTGTTAGTGATAAAGACATCACTTTCGTCGCTGACTATGTAGTCAATGGCGGCAAGGCGTGAAGAAAAGGGAAGCAAAGGCTTGAGCTCATCATTGGCAAGCATCTCCTTGGTGTAAAAGTTTGGAAACAGCTCTCTGAGTGGACTCAGTGTCTTTTCACCACCATATATTTCTCCAGACGCAACGTAGATGTATGTGTCATTAGCGAAACCAAGAGCGCGCAGCATTAAGCCCACTTCATGAGGAGTGAGAGGGCATTTCCCACGCTTTCTTTCCTCCAGAGGGTCCAGATCCTGCAGTGATTGCTCAGTGAGATATTGCAACTTCAAACAGCTTAAACAAAAGCTAAGTAAAAGAGATTTGTGAACTCACAGGCAATGTATCCCATCGCTTTCTTAATTCTGCAAGCTCAGCTCGCTCTTTTTCACCCCCACCGAAGTCACAACCAGAAAAGGCTAGCATGTCAGGCTCAAACCTGCAGTTTACGGATGTATGGTTATGTACATAACATGAAGATGCAGACGACATGCTAAAGAAGATAAAAAATCAAGAGAAACAATCCAACGTGGACTAATTATACCTCAAGTGGACAGCAATAAAACGTTTGGCCATCTTTCTCATCCTCTTGACCACTTTCATTCCAACTGATTGTATTCGCTTTGTGAATCTTAAGGCATGATAATTGACTCTGCAGCGCAACTTCTGCATGTCTTCGTCTAGATCATTTGCTAGTCTGTAGTCGAACTTTGTCAACTGTAACACCTGCAAGCAAGATTTAACAAAACATGAACAAGCTCCTCCCGTACAAAAACTAAAACAAAACCATAAAACTTTTGGTGACTACAGAAAAAGGTATCAGATGATAATTGTAATACAATTTGATTCTTAGGTGAAGCCGAAGTCTTACATGTCTCCTCGAGAGAATTGGCAATACTTGGTCGAGATAATACTCAGGAGTAGACTTTCGAGGCACACGCATGGTATAAGGAGGTTTCTCCATCGACCTCATGACTCTGTCAGGTACTCTCTTTACTATAGTCACATCTTTGGTGAGGGAAGAGATGAACCAGTTAACATCAAAAATATCATTGAAGTCACTGCACAGAAAAACGAAGCAACCTTTTACGTAATGTTTGTGTAACAAACATATTCAGATGTTCACATGTATTGATAAGGCAACTGAATATCTTCATTTACCAGAACTTGAAGTTACCTGTCATCTTTCCAGTATGAATGGTGATCCAACTCAGGTACAACTAAAGTAGCATTAAGAATCCGTGCAACAACCACTGCATCTGTTATCTGCTCATAAAGAGAACACTTAATTTGCTAAAAAAAAAAAAAATGCAGGTCTTGTAACTTGGAAAAGACAAAGAGCATGTATATCAATTGGGCATATCCAAGCACATTTATTCTTGAGACATGATATCACTTACTCCTGTTCTTTGCTGGTTCAAACCTCCACTAGCCGCAATCAGCAAATACCCATTAGAACGGTGCTCCAGGACAACAGCTGCATGCCCAAAACAAGATGAAAAAAAAAATGTGATAAAAAAGAATTCAACTAAGCAAATGATACAAGAATACAAGAGGTACTGAATCCTACTTGTACATCAACAAATTCCGGAAATTAGTATTACCATAAAGCAAATTGTGCTTTTAACCAAGCTAGAAAAAGGGTAGAGACAAACTTGCAACTAGATCAATAAAGTCTCAGACTTTTCCCACTAGAATCCAAGATCAATTTGGAAAAGCACTAAAAAGTTTCACTTTCAGACACTTACGTGGGAATTTCCTTCCTCTTTCACTGCATCCATAGAAGAACTTCGAATACTTCGACTTCCATACATCAATTGGTTCCTTACGGCTCATATCCTGAAACAGTAGGGGCTCAGTTAGGACAAAACAGTGACTATCTCAGTGTAAGTAAGAAACGCTTCACTTAGAAAAGGTACCAGTAAGCTCCGTTTGCTTAATTGCTGAGAGTACCACTCGAGGTGCGAGACAACATGACCAGTGAAGAGTGAGATGACCCCTAAGGTGAAAAGCATGAACCCACAAACCCATGTCCACATTACGGTTCTTTTGGGCTGACCCGAGAAAGATCGCCACTTCCATAACGCGCTCTTGTTTCCGCCGCCGTTGAGCTGAGGCGAGTTCGTCGTTAAGAGCCTCACCCTCGACCTCCACACCTCAGCTAGGCTCATTGATTGAAATGACTTCTCACCACCAATTTCATCACTGATTTTACCGAAATGCCATTCCCCCCGAAGCGATGAAGACTCTCTCTCTCGGGGAACCACTGAATCTGGTTCAAATCGAGGGTTCAGAGGAGTGCTCTGATCGGAGGTTAAACAGATCGGAGGATTTAGGGTTTTGAGAAAGCGTGCAAAGAAAATGTAAGGAAAAGGATCTCTTTTTCTCTCTCTTTCTCTTCTCTCTGAAAGTTTGAGATTTTTCGAAATGGTGGAGCGGAGAACTAGAAGAGACAGAACAGAGGCGTAGCCTTTTTGTCCTAATTTTTATTTTTCCTTATTATTCACCTGAATTAGTTAAATTAGTTAACTACACAAATCACGATAACCAAATTACCATCAAAACCGAAATTAACTTTGATATTAAACCGGTTTCTACGCCACGTGACTGACAGTTGTGATTTGCTTTAAAGCCTTGTTGGTTTAATTGAACTACATCTACACTTAACATTACTTCGACGTCAAATTCTGTTAAAAATACTAAAGTAAATAGAATGTCCAGGGCAGTTCTAAAAAGCGTTCTACAGTGTCTTCTAGACAGTATTTAGGCGTTAGATTTTATAAAACTATGGTTATTAACTTCTAAATCAACTAAACAATTATAATATTATACTAATAAATAATATATAGTTTATTATTCATAAATTATAAAAATTAATACATTATAATATATAACCTTATACAAATAAAATAATATACATTTTATTATTTGCAAATAATAATATTTAATAATATATAAAATATTATATATATTTACTATATTGTTATAATCTATAAAAACATTAGTCGTATAAATGTCCGCCAAGTCGTTTTAAAAATTATGTGTTGAATCAAATGTCAAGTTAGACCATCTCCAATGTTTTTTTTTAAATCGAAAAATTAGAAATTGGTTTTGATCCAATATATCTCTTTAAAATAGCAATTTTCAAATATAAAATAAAATAGAAAAAATAGCAATCTCTATTAGATGAATAAATATAAATTGGTTGGATTGGTTGATTTTGTCTTTAAGTGTCATTATAGAGCCAAATTCAGAGGTGGATTGGAAATTCTTTTAGCGCCTAATGCTTTTTTGAATTGGATATTCATCGTGTTCGAGAGTCGAGTTTTTAAAGTGTTTGGATTTAGTCTTTTAGACTCTGTTCGAGTTATATATATATATATATATATTCAAATCAAATTTGGTTAATACTATTTCAATATATATACTTTATAATTCTTTAGAAGATTTATTTTATATCTAAACTCATTTTAAAAATTATTTAATAATATTTTTGTTTAAATATTTTTATAATTGAATCAGATAAATATAAAATTAAATATTTAAAGTATTTATTTAAGTTTTAGATATTCATTTAAAATATTAGTTTAGATTTTTAGATAGGGTTTTAAGATTTTTAGGTTTTTGAATACTCATTCAAATTCAAAATGTTTGAATACAAATTTGAGTTGTTAGGTTTGGGCATTTGGATTCAGCTCGAATCTCAGTTACAAATATTCAGGTCTAAATTTGATTTCTAAAAAAAAAGAATATTCAGGTCTAAATATTCAAGTCTAAGAAAATATTCAAGTCTAAAATTTCGAGTTAAGATTTTATATATACATAAATAGCTAAAGAAATTTAATGCTTAAGAAAAAAGATAAGCATATAAATAGCCAATGTTTTTTTCATATCTTTTTGGAAATATAAGTGAAAAGATCGAAGAAAGCACAGATGTACATGAGAATCTGTGAAATCAGTAGCGAATTTAAAGGTGGTTGTGATGGGGTCACGTGATATAATATCAGCCACGTGTCCGCCGCAAGTCCACCGGCAAGTTATGATCACACAATAACCAAACCAAACTAAATCGAAAATTACTCTATGCCGAATTAATAAACCGAATTCTGCACACCAACTAGGCTTTTTTAGCATATCAAGCCGGTTTTATTTAGTTCCATGATTGGACCAGTGACCACTGATCAACTTCCTGATATGCAGCTTAATTAATGTGATCACGTTATGTAGCGCATGCAATGATTAATTAAGCTCAATTAATTAGCATGGGTTATAATTCGTTTTGTCAGAATTTTGGTGACACACTGTCACTACCAAAGAAAAGTCAAATGTATTTTTATAACAACAAATAGTCAAATGTCTTAAGACACAATGAAGAACAATTTATGAAAACCGCATAAATTATATTGCCTCTCATCTTTTGGTTGTGTAATCACAATACACACAACCAAAAAACTAAGAGTCTGAATGGTAATTGCGGCTTTGATAAAATAAACGGTGCAAAATTAAAGTGTAGTACGATCCAACTACGATTTATGCGGTTTGTGAGATAAGTGCGGATTTGATAGAAAAATAGTACAGTTTTGATAGAAAAAGTAGTGCGGTTTGATAGAAAAAGTAGTGCGGTTTTGATTAAAAAATAGTACAATTTTGAAAGAAAAAATATTTTTAATAGAATTAAAAGTAAATTTGTTTTCTTAGTGATAATGTCATTTTTTATAGTTTTAAGTATTTAAATTAATTTCAAATTAAAATTATAACTTATATATTTTTGTTAATATAAATTTAACTACTAGAATTATTTTGAAATAAAAATATTGTAAATATTTTTAATTTTACTCCAATTAAATATAACAAAAAGATTTAATAAATAGTTTATATTTTAGGTATTCAATATCTATTAAATTTTTGGTTCAATTGAAATATTTTTAATATTACTTTACATGAACTGTTTTATTTTGTGGGTATTTAGTTCAATAATTCTTTGTTTCACTATTCTCATGGGTTTAAGTCAAAAGAAGATTTTTAACACGATATAAATCGAATAGAACAATGATTTTAGTATCCGGATTCGTATCCGTCGGATCCACAAGTGTGGTATTGCTAATTGTTAGTACAAACAAAAAACTTCTTTTAAGAAAAAAATTGGTGGATGCGTTTTTGAGAAAAAATGCCCCGTCAGTTAAACTTTTCTCTGATTGACAACATATATAGAAAAAACGCCCCGCCAATGTAATTACGTCCCACCGCCGTTGTTAATCACAGACTAAAAATCTCTAGTTTTGTCTGTGTGTATTGTGAGTACACAAAATATCCTTTTTGCTTATGTAGTTTCTTCCTCCATTTGAATTTTTTAGAATTGTTCTTAACTTTATTAGATAATGAATATGTGTGATACTGCACAAAAAAACTAATTTTATAAAAATAAATATATCCACGACTTACTTTATAATTTATATTTTTATATATAATATTTTTAATTTCACTTTCTACAAGTTTACTCTGTCACAATGTAGATTGTATGTGTTTATATTTATTTAGAGATAATATTAAAATGTGTATTTGTAGTTTAGATTGTAACTAAAACACAAATTATATCTCTTATAAGTTTAGGTATGTTATTCTGAAATTTTAAATACAACTTAATATTTTTGAAACACATTTAAGTCTAATCATTTACTAATTTAATAAGATAATTTATAATGACAAGTAGGACATTCATAATTTTTAAAGTTATGTAGAAAAATACATGTATTGTCAAAAACATGGTTGCAAGGTTACTTTAAGATATCATGTTCGGTAACATATTCCTTTGGTAAATCACACTCACATTCTTCTTTTCTTCATTGTTTGTATTTTATGCAAAGTTAAAACATTCCAAAGAATAAACTGCTTTCGAAAAATTAATTTCTTCCAGAAACGCATGTTTTAGCATAACACTCCATAAATTAAAGAATCTTCAATTAATTATTCCTTCCGAGTATTGTCACTGAATGCATATGAATTGTAATGTCAATGTTATGATCTTTGAAGGTGGATATTTAATAGACTCGATCACTTCACAAAATAATACAAAATTCCATTTGTTGCTTTGACTTCAATCCTCTCGTCATGTAATGAGTGAATGACTTTAGTAATAGTATGGTAGTCAAAGTGTTGTCGAACTTGGAAATTATAAAAATTGTTTCACCACCGTAAATAGAAGTGTCAAACAGGTCAAGCATCCAATTGGATCTTCCCACACTGGTTCCACTTGCTCCTCATATAGTGCGAGTTAAAGCACCAGAGGGTTACGGCTAAGAAAATCATTTCCAAATCCGCCCTGCCTAGTCCACATGGTTTGCGGGTAGACCCGTAGGTCACCTCCATCAACAAACCATAACATACATTTTTGTCTCTTTATATAAGACTCGAGGGAGACAAGCTCTAACCTACATTAATCATAGAACACACAAGTATCGTTTTAATGGACCTCTGTTGGTGAAAAGGCAATTTAAAGCTTGTAGGAAATTATATTTTAATGTAAATGAAATTGCAATTTCAGAACATAAACCCAATAAAGAAACAAAAGACCATTAAAGCAACACAAAACTCAAACGATTCAACTATAATAGTTAAACCAAAACACAGTGAAATTCAAAACGAAGCAAGAAAACTGAATTGAAAAATAGGTCAACTTAAAAATGCATGCACAGCAGAAGAACCTGATGGCACATGAGCTGTAGGTAGCCAAGTGACTGGAAAAGATGGAGCAAAAGTGGCGCTGTCCACTTTCACATGACCACGGATGTTTTACTAATTGGTAGAAGAATGACTTAAGGCAGCACGTGACACAAAATTCTCTGAGATCGGGACAAGTTAGAATGGTTTCTTAACCGTGTCAACTTAGCAGTACCGGTCTTGAGTTCTATAAGACCAGAAACTTATAAGAAAAAAAAGGCTGAAAAATGTGGCTTGCTGTTAGAACTTAGGACATTGAGCAAAAAACAAACCTGACCGCTAGACTAAGAAAAGTTTTGCAAGCCTAGGCCAAAAATATTTCATAACATTGAAGGCAAAAAGCCCATGCTTCTATAGCTTATTCTCAAGGCCGAGCCTGCAACTGAGTTGACAAGTCCGAACTTATGGATTGACATTATACAAAATAACCTTACTTCAGTCGGTAGCACTGAAGATAAAAGAGCTGGCTACAAAAAGAAACACTTCTATTAACTACAATTCTAGTGAAATACAAACTATATTCACAGACTCACCGTATTGGATGTCAATTGGGTTATCCATGTCCAAATGAATAATCGATTTTTTGGACATTGTTGACCAAAGTCCAAATTGTATCAAACCCATTTTGGACCATACCAATTGAACTGTCCGGGGGCCTAAATAAAAATCAATCCTAATATATTAAAATTTATATTTAGCATAACTTTATATGTTTTGCAAAATCTAAAAGCATGTTAAACTTTATACATTGAATATATAATTTTGTGGTTTAAGTGAAAAAACATGATTTTGCAAATTTGGCGAAAAACATAATTTTGTGATTTTGGCAAGAAAACATGATTTTGTATTTTGGTGGAAAATTTTGATTTTCAAAATTTAGCGGAAAAACTGATTTACTGTTTTAGTGAGAAAACACGAATTTGAAGTTTTGACGGAGAAACTGATTTTGATGTTTTGGTGAAAAATATAATTATGCAATTTTGGTGGAAAATAATTTTTTGCACTTTTAATGGGAAAACGTGATTTTGTAATTTTGGCGGAAAAATGTGATTTTGTAATTTTGACATCAAAACATGATTTTGCAGTTTTGACAAAAAATATAATTTTGTGGTTTTGGGAGGAGGGGATTTTGACGAAAATGGAATTTTACGGTTTTGTCTAGAAAAATATTATTTTACAATTTAAAAAAATGTGATTCATCGGTTTTGGTATGAAAATGCAATTTTGCAAATTTGGTGGAAAACATAATTTTAACTTTATTTCTAATTTTTTTATTTTCCTCCAAATTGTAAAACTTTAATTTTTTAGATACTGGACGCCGGTTTCCAAATGGTTTTAGCCCATATATTTTTAGATTAAATGGGTTTTTGTTCATTTGAACTACTTCGATTTTGGACATTGACCATATTTAAAAGCATTTTAATTTGAACTTGGCTAATCCATAGTCATCATACCCAATTGACATCCCTACCGCGTTGTATAGTGCTTTAATACTTAAAACCACACATAAGACAAAGAAACGGAGGACTGCACACCAATATGACAGAGCGAGAAGATGCAAAAATCTCCGTGGAAGCAGCTCTCTCTCTCTCTCTCTCCACTCTCCAATGAAAACATGCAACCACTCTTCGTCCCTTCTATCTACTGAAGCAATTACAAGCATAAGTTCAAATCGAAAAACTAAGGTGACTAATTTCAAATTGGAATCAATAAGATCCACCGAATAAAAGCTGGCTGAAATCTGATTTATTTGGTGTGGGCAACTCACAATACAAACTGTTTGTTGTTCGTTATTTTGTTTTGTGTCGCTCAAACTTAATTTTTTCTATTATTTTCATTTACTTTGTTACCCAATTCATTTTATAATTAAAAAATAAATTAGTTCTATTAGTTAAATTTTCTTAAAAAGTATTAACATATTTATGTAATAATATCAAATAGGGCAATTCTTTTAAATAACCTCTTTTAAGTTTTTATCACAAAAATAGCCCTAAAAAATAAAATGACCAAAATAGCATTTTTTTTTTTGAAATTTTCATTTTTTTAAATTTTTTATTTTGAAATTTGAAACTCTATCACTCTAAATCCTAAAGTCTAAATTAGTTAACCCTAGAGGTATAAATGCATATAAATAAAAAAATTAACTTCTAAAAAAAATTATTTTGGTCATTTTCTTCTTTAAGAACTATTTTTGTGAAGAACAAACTAAAAGAGATTATTTAAGGGAATTTCTCTATCAAATATAAATGTATTAATTAATCAATTAATTTTACATGTCCCTAGTCAAATTATTTCAGAATCCGCTACTGTAAAGAAAGTATAGAACTCCTGACATTTTGTGGATAGAGAGACTTGAATACGATAGGACTAATCTCAAAATTGATTTAAATAAATTAAGCTAATTGATAAAGTAGTTTATCCTTATTGGTTCAACCTCCCTATCTTCTTCAAGAGGAGAGCTCTTCTGTTAGTTGTCTCATTTCACACGTTACCCTCTTACTGATCCCCATGGATATCTTCTTCAGGCAAACCTTCCCATTAACCAAGAATCTCTCAACTATAACAATTGATTCTTCAATAATCGTTAAATAAGGATCGGATATATACATATGAAATTAAAATTAACCTAATTCTGGTCAACAAACTCAATGGAACCTCAACTATACTCCAACGAACCCAATCCCAATCATCTTGTCAAACTCATTGCTTAATTAGCTCAATTTAATCACGAATGTCAATCCATTAATAGCGTACACATATTCTTTTGTTGTTGATCAACTTTACGTAGACATATCAATTCACTAATTTTATACGTTTTGGGATTTTATCCTTCAAAAATGATTATGATTTTTCTGATATTTTAAACTCTCAACTCATTAATCTACATTTTAACCGTTTATTTTGCTATCCAGTATATTTTAAACAATACGTATCACAAATAGAATGCATGTATATCTAAAGTTAATTAATTTGTGGTACATACTAAAGTAACTAAGATACACGCCTTGTGCGGTATGATCATTGTGTATATAAATTATTTTATGTATTTATTTTAGTTTTACATATTATGAAATAATAAAATAATATATATATATATATTAAATAATTGAAATTCATAATATTATGTATATAATTATGTTAGTGCGAACACATAAATAGAAAATTATTTTTATTTATTTATAAACATTTATGGTAAATAAATCAAACCAATCACTTAACTTTTTTTGAAAATATGGTATATAGTTAAATTTAAATGATATTAACATATAAATAGCATATTTTTACTATGATTATCTATTAAACAATTATTTATATCCATGTGATTTTATGATAATTAGTATTTTTTAAGTGATTGATAACAAAATTTACATTGTCAGATTTTAAATAGTTTTAGTAATTTATAATCATTTTAAAAAATTCAATGTAAATTTCAAAATAAAAACACTAAGTTCTCAATACAAATCTCAAAATTAAAATATTATTTTTAGGTATAAAATTTAATTTAATAGATATAAAAATAAATATTATTTTTTAATCTAAAAATAATTTAAATGAGATTTTCTAATTCTTAATCATATGGTTTTATGAACATTTGTATCTTGTTAGTAAAAAAAATAAACTATTGATCACAAAATTTTTAATGTGATATTTTAACGATTTTATTAATTTATGGTTGTTTTCAAAATTCAAAATATAACATATACGAAAAATAAACTTTTTATTATATAATTAATATGATTTTAAATTTATTTTAATAATATAAAATAAAATAAAATAATAGATGGTAATAATTGTTATCAAATATTCATTATTCAAAATCATTAATTATAATATATATATATATATATATATTGATCACATTAGGTATTTCATAGCTTCTATTTAAGAATTTTTTTAAGGGAATCAATGAACTTACATTCTATTTCCTTAACCGGACAGGATTCAGTTGACCTGACCAACCAACTTCCAAGCAGTAAGACCAAATTGTACCCTTACGTCAGAATCTATATAACTCTTTCCCACTTTTTTGTCTCTCTTTCACTTTTCTTCTAAATCGATCTTACCTCTGCCTCCATATAACTTCTTATTTAAATCAATTTTTAAATAGATTCAGAATCTTTAAATCTCACGCAGACAATATCTCCGTGTGGGTTTTGTTAGAACCCATGTCTCAGAATCTAATCCACAGAAACAGCGTCCTCCATGTTGTGTTAATCACGTTCTGTTTCTTGTTCTGTTCCGCCAGAAACATACCGGAGGCATCCACAGCAAAAGCAACTCAAACAATAGATGTCAGCAACGCCACGTGGCATAATTTCGCACGTCTTGTAGATGTCCAGGTAGGCAGCCACGTCAGCGGCGTATCAGAACTCAAAAGATACCTCAACCGTTTTGGCTACGTAACAGACGACGCGACGAACTTCTCCGACGTGTTCGATGGTCATCTTGAATCCGCGATATCTCTGTACCAACAAAACCTCGGTTTACCGATAACCGGAAGACTCGACACGAGTACCGTCACTCTCATGTCGTCACCGCGATGTGGTGTTAGCGATACACACATGATCAACACCGGCGTGCACACAACGGCGCGTTATACGTATTTCGGCGGCAAGCCAAAGTGGAACCGCGACACGCTAACCTACGCCTTCTCGGAAACGCACAAACTCGATTACATGAACTCCGACGACGTCAAAAAAGCTTTCCGAAGAGCTTTCGGCCGGTGGGCGAGCGTGATTCCGGTGAGTTTCGAGGAGATTGATGATTACACTACGGCGGATTTAAAGATCGGATTTTTCGCCGGGGATCACGGTGACGGACAGCCGTTTGACGGTGTTCTCGGAACGTTAGCTCACGCCTTTGCGCCGGAGAACGGGAGGCTTCACCTTGACGCGGCGGAGACATGGGTCGTCGACGATGACTTCAAGGGTGGAGGATCGACGGTGGCCGTTGATTTGGAGTCCGTGGCGACTCACGAGATTGGTCACTTGCTGGGGTTAGGACATAGCTCGCAGGAGTCAGCGGTTATGTACCCGAGTGTCCGACCAAGGACAAAGAAAGTTGACCTTACGGTTGATGACGTGGCAGGTATACTGAAGTTGTATGGGGCGAATCCAAGATTACGGTTGGATTCACTGACGCAGTCGGAAGATTCTCTTCGAAACGCAGCCGTATCAGGGAGATTCTTGTCGGGTTATTTTACCGGTTATGTTCTTCTGCTGGTTGTGTTGATTCTGTTTCTGTAGGTTTTCACGAAAATATAGTTTGAAAAACAAATTGTATAAATATAAAAGGATGGATAGAGTGGAAATGATATTTTCCATGGTCTAGGGGATTATTATTATTATTCTTTGGTTTATTAATTACTTTGGGTTTATGTACATCATTATCTCAAAATTTGAAAGATGAAGATGTTTATGGACGGAAACATCATTGGTCCCATTTATAATAACGCTGCATAGGTGAGGCTGATCATGGTTACATTTTTGTTCCAAGTAAATCTTTATTTTCAATCATCTTAATACATATAAGTTATCTCTATATAGTAATACTTATAATTAATTAATTAATTAAAATTACAAAAAGTCGGTTTCTCTCTAACTCTCTTTTTCTCTTAAGCAGTTTTTCAGTTTTCCCATCTTCTCCGACGTGTGTGCCTCACCACCACCGTCGGAGGTTCCCTTCTCCCCTCCTCTCCTTTTTTGTTTGCTCTTTCTCTTTCTTCATTAGTTTCTTTCAATATGCTGCGATCACTGGACGATGAGTCTAATCGGCGATGAAACCGCGGCTAGATCCGGTGATGTCTCAGATCTCTGGTGTTAGTGCGAGTTTGAAGCGAAGGGAAAGGTTTAGGAGTTGGATTTTTGGGTTTTCGAGTGGGTATCAATTTTCAATTTAGGATTTGACCCATTCGGTGAGTTCGTGGTGCGTGACGGCAGAGTGGCGACTCTCTTTTCAGATCCGGTGCGAGAGTTGATAGTTCGGCTCAGCCCCGGTTGTTGTGTGGAGTGGTTCGATTCTTGGACTGATGGCCTTGCCTTGGTGTCTTGGGGGGTCTTGTTCATTTCAATCGTTGCTGTGAGAGCTCTGGAAGATTCCGCTACTTTGGAGGTATGTTCAACTTGCGGCTACTATCGTGTGGTGGTGCTTCAGGCGTAGGCGTAGGGAGACACGAAGGGTTGTCCTCGGCATGGTCGTCTATGGCCATCCCACAGCTTCTCCGGTGGTCTTCCTCTCATCCGTCATCTTTGCTTCTTGGTTCATGTGTTCTGGTTCTCCGTCGTAGCTGTTCCGGTAATCTTCTACAGCGTTTTGGCTCTTTGTGTTTTGAGGTGGTTGCTAGTTCGATTGTCACCGGTCCAGCTTTTGAAATTAAGAAGACACCGTGTCCCGGTTCTCGGTAGCGGCATAAGGCAAGGTTTTTGGTGGGTTTGGGTTGTCTCTGGTCTTCCTCAGTGCCTTGGTGACTCCTTGTGGTGTTCGTAGCACATCCCAGTGCTGATGGTTTGTTCACTTGAACTCCTAGGCAGTGTTATTATATTGAATCTTCTTGCAGGTTATGGAGCTTCTCTGGTCAGGAACAACTGCTTTCTCCGGCCCATGTTTTAGAGTGTATGTGTTTTAATTGCGGTGAGGTCTCTACCATCTCTATTCATAGAGGTTGTGGGGGTCTTTTATCGACTGTCTTGTGTTGTGTTCGAAAGATGCACTTGTTGGTTTCTCCTTGAATCATCATGTATGTGTTCTCATCCTAACCGAGCTTCAGAGTCTACGGTTATATCATCGAGGAGGAGAGTGGGATTCATATCCCTTACCGGATTAACCGGAGAAATTGTAATGAGGGAAGGATCCGGAGTTGCGCCCACAACTTGGTTGTGTGTCGGATGACTCAGCGCTATTAATCTAATGATTGTACCGTCTTTTGCTTGAATTCTTGTATGCTTGTAACTGTAAAAATACCCATTTTGGGAAAATCTAATTTTTTAAAAAAGTTATCTCCATATTCACCTTTTTTCTCTTAATTAAACAATAACTAATTGCTGAAAAATAATGTAAGGAACACACAATCTCGTTTTGTGTAAAGAGCAAGATATTGCTTAATATTTTTGGCAAAGTATGAACGAACCATACAAACTTATTTTAACAAATTTTATATAACGAAAGTATTGGTGGTTAAGTAGTGGTGTAGACATTTTTTTTTTCAGATTTAAATTACATTTAATAAGAAGCGTTAATTTTTTTTTAAATACCTTAAAATATCCATAATTTTTTTTATCATAAAATAGTCTCTAAGAAAAAAAATGAGCAAAATATTTTAATAAAAAGGTAAATAAACACTTATACCCATAAATTTAAATAATCTAGACTTAGAGTTTAGAGTTAAATGGTTGAGTTTGACGGGTTAGAATTTTAAATTTCAAAAGAAAATTGCCTAATCTTTAAATCAAAATTAGCTTAATGAAAGATTATTAACCTAAAATCAATTCTTCCAATGATGTGGGAATTTCCATAACTTTCACATAGTTGAAAATAACATTTTTCTTCATATCCTTTCAAAACATTTATGATAATAAAAAGAAAAAGCTTGTATAAATTTAACAACCTATCCTAATTTTTGAAGGTTAAAGATTATTAGTTTTATGAAAGATTATAGACCTAAGATCCAAAGTTTTATGATAATTAAAAGAAAAAGTTTATATAAATTTAAGAACCTATCCAAAATCTCAAAGTTAAAAAAATTCTAGAATATCCAAAGTCTTGTTATAGATATCATCAGTCCAGACCAAGATAATTACTGAAAGATTACTGAAAGATTTTAAATGGAACACAATAAAAGAAGTTGTTGATGGTTTCAAGTCGAACCAGACCGGTTTCCAGGATTTATAAATCGAACAAGTTAATTTTCTAACCAAGAAGCCAAGATTCAACCCGGTTCGTTTTTTCCCAAACCTAATAACTCTTCTTTATATACCGACGCCGCTCGTTTCTGCCAAACCTCTGAAACCTCATAAACCCTAGCAATGTCCGGTGCCTTCTTCTACGATGCTGGCAGCGACGACGACCTCGAGTTCCTAAACCACGAAGAAGAGAGCAGTGAAGAGGAAGACGAAGTAGAAGAAGGTAAAGGTCAAGCAGAAGCTGAAGAAGAAGACGAAGATAGCGAAGACGAGGAAGAATATGAGAAGTCTACAAGGAAAGGAAGCACTGACGCCCAGTCTCCTTGGGATTTCGCATCTTACTCAAGCTCCGTCGGGGAAGAACACGCCCGCCGTCACACAACCTCTATCGATGAGAAGATCTCCAAAGCTATCAAGCATCGACCACTTCCCATCTCCATAGAGGAGGAAGAAGGAGAAGATGAAGAAGATGTCTCCGATGCCCAACACGACAAACAGGTAAAGATCCAAACTTTTTAATTTCAAAATCGAATTTGGAAACTAAAGGTGTGAACTTTAACTGTGAAGGAGGAGTATCTCTCGGAAGACGATGATACAGCTGAGTTGAAAGCAGAAGCTGCGGCTGCCAAGCCGTTTTTCTCGACTGTGGATGGAGTTTCGTTTCATGCTAATTCGTTCATGGAGCTTAATCTCTCTCGTCCGTTGCTTCGAGCTTGTGAAACTCTTGGATACAAGAAACCTACACCGATTCAGGTCTAGTTATTTCCAGCTCTGAGTTTTGGTTCAGTTATTATCTAGAGTTTTCCATCTGAATCCAATGTTTCAAATGCAGGCAGCGTGTATACCTTTAGCACTTACTGGGCGTGATCTTTGTGCCAGTGCCATTACTGGATCAGGGAAGGTGAGCAGTAGTAGTTCGAGGGTTCTGTTTAGCTATTCCATTATATTGTGGTGTTTTGGTTATGCTGATTTTAGTTTCTCTTTGTAATAAATAGACTGCTGCATTCGCTTTACCTACTCTTGAGAGGTTGCTGTTCCGTCCCAAGCGGGTTTTTGCTACTAGAGTTCTTATTCTCACTCCAACCAGGGAGTTGGCTGTCCAGTAAGTAGCATAACTTTGGTCTTTTTATTCATTTACATTACTTAACCTTTGAGATCTGTTGATTAATGTTGATGAAAAGCTGATATGTATTTTTGGAATGTGTTGCAGGATTCACAGTATGATTCAGAAGCTTGCACAGTTTACTGATATCAAATGTGGATTGATTGTAGGAGGGCTTTCTGTGAGGGTATGGATCTATCCGTCTCTTAGCCCTTTTTGATATTTACAGATCCCGGTTTGAATTATTTGATGTTTGGGAGTTAGCTTAATTCCTCTCTTATAAATTTCTCTTAGCCTGTTACTATTGAACCTTGGCATCGTAGCAAGCTTGCTAAATATTTCATGTTTCTTGTGTTAGGAGCAAGAGGTTGTTCTGAGGTCAATGCCAGATATTGTTGTGGCGACTCCTGGACGTATGATAGATCATTTGCGTAATTCTATGTCTGTGGATTTGGATGATCTAGCGGTTTTAATTCTTGATGAAGCAGATCGCCTTCTACAGACTGGGTTTGCTACTGAAATACAAGAGCTGGTATCTATCCCTTTTTCATTACATTCTTATGCTTGATATGTTTGGTTCCTGTGTACATATGATATTGAGCTCTAGTTGAATTCGTCTCGCCTTTGCTAGTTTCTAGTCCGAAGAAATTGAGCATTAAATAATTTAACTTTGGCAGGAGAGTTTATGTTAGTCTTTTCATTGCAGGTTCGCTTATGTCCCAAGAGAAGGCAAACAATGCTCTTCTCAGCGACAATGACTGAAGAAGTTAAAGAGCTTGTCAAACTCTCCCTGAACAAACCGTTGCGTCTCTCAGCGGATCCATCAGCTAGAAGGCCTCCAGGCCTGACTGAGGAGTATGTCAGCTTCTACTCATCATTCCCAGCCTACTTGATAGCTAGCTTATGATGTTGAAAATACATATTTTATACCTAACTCGTTATATGTTAACTGTAGGGTTGTGAGAATACGGAGGACGCGTGAGGCGAATCAGGAAGCTGTTCTTCTTTCATTATGCACAAGAACTTTTAAATCAAAAGTCATCATCTTCAGGTTAGACTTCACTAGAAATGTGATACCTTTCTAGTCAATGTATTTGCGTTTTTGCATTTCACTTAGAGATTTGCTTTCGCCAGTGGAACAAAACAGGCTGCACATAGACTGAAAATTCTATTTGGACTCACCGGCCTCAAAGCAGCTGAGCTTCACGGAAACCTAACTCAATCACAACGTCTTGATGTAAGAAACTTGGACTCATAAGCCTTTTTTTGTTTCATGAGTGAATACGCTCTTTGCAAAACACTTAATCATATCGTTTTGCAGTCTTTGGAGCTTTTCAGAAAGCAAGAGGTTGATTTTCTCATTGCTACCGATGTGGCTGCTCGAGTAAGTATACGAAGCAGATAACTTATTTCCAAATGATCTTAGACTTGCTCTGCTATATCACTTCTTTTTGGTCACTCCAGGGGCTTGACATTATTGGTGTCCAAACAGTTATAAATTATGCATGTCCTCGGGAAATAGACAGGTAAATACGTAATGATATAATTAAATTAAAAAGGTTATCAGCTTTATTCTTAAGCGATGTGAGGATAATTATTTTGTTCCTTTTGAATTTGCAGTTATGTTCACAGAGTTGGTAGGACAGCTAGGGCTGGAAGGGAAGGTTATGCTGTAACGTTTGTGACCGACAATGACCGATCCCTTTTGAAAGTCATTGTAAGTGAATTTTGCTATTGCTTATTTTTCATGATTGCTTTAGTTTTGATAGATAAATTGATTTTTTTTTTTGTTTCTTGGGTTACAAGGCAAAGAAGGTAGGTTCAAAGTTGAAGAGCCGAATCATTCCAGAGCAGTCAATAGTCAAGTGGTCTCAGATCATCGATGAAATGGAAGATCAATACTCTGCTGTTATTCGAGCAGAGAGGTTCCATATTCACATCATTCAGAGTATTATTACGTTATTCATTGATCTGCTTTGCTTACGTTTTGAGGTGATTTACTCGGTTGCAGGGAAGAGCGAGCTCTAAGGAAAGCTGAAATGGAGTTTGCAAAGGTAGAGGCAGCTTTGGTTTTTGTCTTTGAACTCTCATCATTGGCTCTGATGATTGTGATTTTTATTTCTGAAGGCGGAGAATATGATTGAGCACAGAGATGAAATATATGCACGGCCAAAAAGGACTTGGTTCATGACAGAGAAGGAGAAGAAGCTCGTGGCCAAAGCTGAAAAGGTGTCCTTTTTTTTATTTACTGCCTTCTCCTTCATCTAAAACTTGAACATAATGTGTTCTGAGGGTTTGTTGTCTAAATCACTCTTGATACTTTTGTCTGAACAGGATTCTGCAGGGAACCCTTCTGGAAACGAACTAATTAGTGCTGATATAGCAGAAGACCTCAAGATGAAGGAGAAGAGAAAACGCGAACGCGAGGTCCTTATCAGTTATTATTTAGTGTTGGATTCTCATTATCTTCTTCCTAGAGAACTAACAATTATCTTGATCATGCAAAGTACAGAAGAATCTTCCTAGGAAAAAACGTAGAAAGCTTGAAGCTGCCAGAGAGATGCTAGAGGATAACGAAGGAGATGACGACGAAGAAGAAGATGGTGAAGACGAAAAACGAGGAAGATCAAGAGTAAGTATTTTCAGTTATTCTATCGCTGTGATTTGATGAAACATTGTGTTGACTTTGAACGTGTCTTTTTTTTCAGGGGAAAAACAAGAAGAAGAAGGAAGAAACAGATAAGAAAGGACTGACACTAGTGGATCTTGGTTACCGGCGAGCAAAGGCCGTAAAGGCAAAACAGAGAGCAATTGATTCGGGTAAGATGGAGAGACCAACGCCGAACAAGAGACAAAACCAAAACCGAAGTAAACCAAAAACACAGCCTAGAAAGGAAGAGATGAAAGATCTATTCAAGAGTGATATGAGCGAGAATAAACAAGGCAGAGGTGGCGCCGCCGCTTCAACAAAACCTAAGGGGAAGTCGAAGAACTCTTTCAAGAGTAAAGGCCGGTAAGTAAACGTTACACTTTCAATAGCCAATTCTTAGATTCATAATCATGAAATTTAAGCTTTTTTCATTTTCTTTCTTTTGCAGATATAAACGTAGGTAAGAAGAAAACTTCTTTTTGAAAGACGTCAAAGGATGAAGGGTTAACACAATTTTATTGTGTATTGTAATATCATGACAATGAGACGTTAAAGTTTTTTTTTCTTACTATGGCATTATAATCTTATGATACAACAAGTTGCAAAAAGGTCACGGTAGTGGCGATCGTTATTCATTGTTGTTGACCATGTCTAGGCTAAATCCTATCAGCACTTCAACACCATTAAGGGGTTTTAAATTAAACATGTGATGATATTTTTGAACATGCATGTCACCTAGGACTGGTTTCTCTCACATGATACTTATGATAAGTTCTAATAGCAATCACCTAGTGAGTGTGAAATGTGGTACTTTCTAGAAGAATGAAGTTCGGGCTATACTCTTCAAGTTCATTCACGACTGACCAGGCAAGTTCACGGTCAAAATGAACACAATAAAAAACTTAATTTTACGAAAATACGTAGCTGGATTATATTTGTTGTCTCGGTTTACACAAACTTCGGGTGGTTCAAGACATCACGTTCACCTCCTGAAAAGTAAATCCGACAGGTATTAACAGTGAGTAGTTCAAAGCTGAAATATGCTACTACATCATATACAGTTAGTTTTTCATTTATACTCTCGAAAAGTCCGTCTGTCTAGTCTAGTGTTAGGTCTAGTTGTAGAATCAATCGAGTCTGTTTAGTCTATCGAGTCTTCAAATATTTAGAGTAACTTCTATTCATGTGGGGATTGTTGGATCAATTAATCATAAGCCCAATGGGCTGAGTGATTAATTAGAAGTGTGAATAGAGTTTATAAGCCCAATAGACTGAGTAAAATTTGTTGATTTAAAGTGAATAATTATGGAAATTGTTGGATAAAATTTTGTAAACTTTATGGGCTGAACAAATATTGATTTTGTACTTTAAAAATTATAAAGAAAAAAAAATAGAAACTTGGTGTCTACTATATAAACCTTCTTGATCTCTCCGTAATCTCAATACATTGATCATCTCATTTCATACCAAAACAAGCTTCTCTCACTAAAAAAATACTATTTAGATTTGTTTTTCTCCTTTTAAAAGTAAGTGTCTCGAGAGTATATCGTAGTAGTTAGTTCGTAGATTCTGTTTTGGGTGTTGCGAAACGGTCTCATCACGGTTGTATCCTGAGATTCAAAAATCGCATAAAACCGTCACACATTACGAGCGATTTATTTAGTTAAGAAAAGAGATCAAATCTCGACTCCGTGAATTTCGTCAATTTTCTTACGATTTCTTATATTATGGTTTATTTGCTTTTGGTTTCATAATTTTCAATCAGAATTTTCGCTGTCCTGCATTTATATACAACTGAAATACTAATAAAAATTATACTTGTTTTTTCTAATATAGCTATAACATATTTTATATGTAGTTCATATTTCAATTCATGATAAATTATTTAAAATCAGAATAAATTAGTTAATAATAATTAAGTGATTATCATCAAATATTGTAAATAGATTTCACAAACGCTTTGCTCAACACCTAAAAAGGAAATTAGTATATAATAAATGACAAAATATTCCAAACTTGATCTAGAGCAAAAAACCTCACCCCCGTTAATAATATACCCTAATCTCAAGTCATAATAACCTAAATCTATATATATATTTCTTTTTTTGATGAAATAAGTCTATATATTATATAAAAGTCTTTCGGATATTTTTCCTATTTGATTATTTTGTAAAAAAAAATTGTTTTAAGATCACCTAGAATCTTTCATTAGCTATATTTCCACATTAAGAAAATGGAGATAATTGTTCAACAAAGTATTCATTATAGATTTATAGTATAAATGTATTATAGTCTACTCTTCATCATTTCTTACTAATAACTAAAACTTTACAACCCATGTATATACCAACTTAAAAAAAAAAATATTAAATAAAGATAGTTGTATATATATGTTGTTTCATGCATATTTTTATATAACTATAGGACAATGCAATTTAAGTAATACAAATATATATAAATAACTAATCCAATTGACAGTAGATACAATAAATGAAGTTATTCCATATAAACAGCAAATTTTTGTGTGTATAAATGTTATATTAAACTAATATTTTATATAACTATAGTACAATGCAATTTAAGTAATACAAATATATATAAGTAACTAATCCAATTGACAGTAGATACAATAAATGAAGTTATTCCATATAAACAGCAAATTTTTGTGTGTATAAATGTTATATTAAACTAATATTTAATACTAGCAAATGTAAAAAGATATATACTATCAAAAAATCTATAAAATATTGATATATAACTGTAAAAAAAATAGATCAAACTCTAGTGGCATATTATAAAAACAATACTTCCTAAAAATCGAATATTCTTATACACAAATTTATTATTAGTTTTACATATTCAAAGTATATCACATATCAGAGAATTTCAAAGTTGGTTACGATGGCAGCCTAATTAATGGAAAATATTTTGAAAAACTGATATTTAATTTTGGTTTCCTTATAATCCGTTTTCTAATCAAATAATACATAATTGGTTACCATACGGCTTAGTCCCATAAAATTAGCAATCAAAAAACGATTTAGTTACCATCTTAATAACTAGATAACCAAAACAATTATAAAAATGTTTAAAAATTATATTATATGAAAATAAATGATTAACACTAATTACAAACATAAAAATGAATCTGATAATAATATAAACCAAATTATTAATAAGATAAAATACACAAAATATTGTAATAATCTTAATTAAGTTACATAAAATAAATATTATAGAACTAAAATGATATAACACTAAAAAGTATACAATTAATTTATAAAACTTGTGTAATCGATTGAAAATAAAATATCTTGAGCTAGTTATTGTTAAACACGCATAACTTTTGTTTTTGTTTTTTTGTCTGGTTGGATATGGTGAAAATTGAGATCGAAGCAAAGCTAAGTACTTAACACTATAGATTCCATCGTGTGTAAGCCTCTTATTTACTCAACGATTTATTTAAGTTCCAACAACTCGATTTTTTTCTTCTTTTTGATAAAGAACAACTCAAATTCAAATCGTTGCCTTTTATATTCTTTGATAATGTGATAGTATGTATATATTCAGGTTTTTAATAAAACCATGATTACCAAGCGTATATTAACAATTCTTGCACTCTTTGTCATGTGCTTTATTTATCTATGCGTATATCTTAAATTAATATTTTTGCATGAACAAACGAACAAGCTCATATTTGAATGTCTCTGATATTTTGGATGTTACGAGTGTACTAGTTATTCTAACACACAGATGCTACACGTGACAAGCATAATATTTACATTATTAAAAAGACTAGCAGCCTAGCACACATACACTTGTGTCAAAAAAAACACAGCTGAAATTAAAGTTTCTTTAAAACACGTTAATAAATGAAATAATCCAAGATCCAAAAATCATGCGAAAGAATCATCTCAAGAATTCTAAATATCAAAATGACATAACAAAGATCCAACAATATATTATCATCATCCTCATCCATGACCCTAAAAAATGAAGAACAAATCTTGAAGTAGAACATGTTGATTGGTTATTCTCTTGTCTTACATCAAAACAACATTGTTTGATAAAAGATTCATCAAAAGATTCCAAACTAATAAATGGTTTTCTAGTTTAAAGAACAATGATCCTGAAGAAAACCACAAATGAACAAGATATCTTGATTTTGAATAATCTCTGAAACCCTCGTCTGTTTTTTAAATGGCTGAAACTACGGTGACAACATCGTTTTCTTGCGGCGGAGGAAGATTCAGATCTATAACACAGCGGCGGAGCTCCGGGAATTGTCTCTTTTCCGGCTTCGTTTCTTCAGCTGCAAAAACTGGTTTCTTGACAAGTTCAATCTTCCTTGAGTCTCTCGAGAGCATCATCAAACACATGGCTAAATCATGTTCCTGAGAACCATCGGAGACGTAACTCACCGGTTCAGGCGAGCTAATATGACTCATCATCTTCTCCTTCTTCTTCTTCTTGTTCTTGGAAGCCGCTGTCCTGCTCCGTTTCCGAACCGGGTCTACAGATTCAGGTTCGGTCTCGGTGTCGCTGTTGTAAACGAGGGATGACTCAAGTTCCTTGCTGAAGACCCGGAAACTCTTCCTCGGGTTCTCACGCAACCCGTAGACCAGAGTTTTACCTTCTGAAGAAGACGATGATGAATAGACCGAGTCACTGAGTTTCTTCCGAGTTGGCGTGTGTGATGAGACCAAGTGGGACTTCATGTGACCTCCAAGTGCTCTGCCATTACAGAAACTCTTGGAACAGAGCTTGCATTTGTGCTTCTGCATTTTCCAAAGAAACAAGAACAGAACTAAAAGTAACCTTAAGCAAGAAGACTTTATGTTTCTCTGTCTTTGAGAGAGAGAGAGAGAGAGTAGGTAACAAGCATTCCTCTCTTTTGGTCCATACGATAACTACTACTAATGATACGTAAGATAACTTTATTTATTTAGTTTTAGTATAACAATTTATAGAAAGCTATACTATTTTTAATTCGACTGACAACGATGACCACCGAGTATAGAATCTCGAATTTTAATCCTAAAGATTGGAATTTTTAATAATAAGTTTGTGTATACTCTGATTGGAATTATACATGTTCTTGCAAGAGAAACAGCTAAATTTGTTTATTAAAATGTAAAATTGTTTAAAAAGAGAGAAGAAAGGAGACAATAAAGAGCAAAAAGAAAGTTGTTGCTTTGCCTTTTATTGACTAGGCACTTCTCCAATGTATATAGATGAGTTCAGATGCTTACTACATGATGTACAAAAGTATAAAATATAAAGATTTTTTTTTCTAAAAAAATACAAGAAAACGATTACTGATTGTAGTCATTGCTCTTATTTTGAATGAAAGAAAAAGAGAAAACAACTCTGTGATGTGTGAGTATGGTTATGGTCTTAATATTTTGAATTTCGAACGAGTATTGGATTTTGTTTATGACTGCCGGTATTTATCTGAACGGTCATATCACTGCAGTTTCAGTTTCAACTTGACACATTCGGTTCGATCAAAATTTGTTAGTTTATAATTGAGTATAGTTGTAATAATTACATATGTAATTGTTAATGTTAAATCAAGGGTGTATCTTAAGAGTTGTGTCTGTTCAAAATAATAATTATATGAGTTACAAGAGAGAAGAGTTATCTATCTTATCTTTCATACTCTTTCATCTGTATTGTTTCATGTCAATATAAAGACATTGATATTATCTTGTAAACATATCATATTTGTCTTAGATAAGTAAAATTGTTGTTTCTCTGTCAAGTTAAGAGTAAATTTTCATTTTCTGTAATTTATTACAATCATAATGATTATGATATAAATCTTTTTCTGTTTTAGGAAACTACGTTTCCATTTACAAAATTTAGTTACCAATTCATATTTTCTGTTTTTTTTTTGAAGTCGATCATCTTGAAAGAGAACTGTCTCAAGATATTTATATTTTCTGTGTAAACTTTCATATTTTAGTTGTTATCAAATAGAACCCCTCATAATCTAAATAATAAAATATAGAACTTTTGATATAAAAAGTATGTAATGGTCTAATATGCATTACCATTGGTTGGATGCTATATTGCTTTATTTTTTATTTTATTTTTGGCACAACTACATCTTTCATTAACTAAATAGAATTACATGATTTTAACTTCTAAAGAGACTAAACCACATATACAATAAAGTGATTTAGTATCACCTAAGAACATATATATGGATCTTATGCTACCCAATCGATATCCCATTGCATCCAACGAGAATGAACGTACTCCACGATTCAGAATGAACCGCCTCTTACATTCTAAATTAGATCCAAAATACGAACACCTTACAAACCCAAAACCCAAAAGAGTTTAAAATCAAAACTTGATTATAATGTTGTATAAATCACTAGTCTTCAAAGATTGTAATGCTGCACTTGGACTAGGATATCCACACCCTAAGGCGCATCTCAAGTTTTGACCCACTACCGCCATACCAAGGTTTTAATCCAAAGCCAAGAATATATAACAAATCCATACTACAAAAGTTGGGTCTTGACTACAACAAACATGACATAACCTGAAACTTGACTTCCAAAGATGTGAGTTAGTACCACTAGACAAAGCAGAAAAGCCCACCGCCGGTGCTGGGGTGTACCGTAACACCGTAACCTCCCTCAAAGTCCACGCCTCCAGTTGACAACTCTGTCAGGATGGAACCTTGTGCCGCGAGGTTACCAAGAACCAAAAAACGTAACCATTGTTCTCCGACCGTCAATACGCTCCTCCAAACATCACACTGCCACAAAGGATGGTAGATCCAAGGTTGAAGAGGGCTCCCACTGAGCCACACGCTGCCATCGTGAATCTTCCGCTAAAGATCTAAAAAGTAGAAAACTAGATCCAGCGTTATATTTCAACCCTAAAATTAGACATTCTATGTCTCAACCTCTCCGCATCATCGCCGCTTTTCCATAGATTCTATGTCTGTTATATCCTTTATGTTCTCTTGAGAGACCTTCGGTTTAGAGTCGGAAAACATAAATAAAGCTTGTATATTGGGAGAGATTGGACATAAATCAAAGAAAACAAAAGGAAAAGGAGGATTATGGGGGAAAGAAGGATCCTCCGGCATTGGCAAAACGCAAGACCAAAGATTGGAGTCTTCTTCTTCTTGGTTGTAGAGAGATATTGGAGGTTCTTGAGAGAGAGATTCTTTTTCTTGTTAATTTTAGATATGCTATATTGCTTTATTTAGTTCTTAAGTCCACAATTATAAGGGTATACGAGCTATTTTCCCACGAGAAGTATCATGTAGCACTAAATCTCTCTGAAACTATTTCATCTATCTATATCTCCTGAGACTAAAGTTTTATACCTATTTTCCCTCGAATACATAGTTCAAGATCTATTTCTCCACAATGATCAAATTAGTTGGTTTATTATCGGTTCACTGCTTTTACCTGAGAGTGAACCAAAATCACGACCCAAATTAAAGCCCGACCACAAGTAACACCCGAGCAAAAACAAAAACCATCCCGACCATTACATATCATAAACCCAGTTCCTCTCTAATATCATCGACGAACAGCCTACCAATATGTGGAACCTTCAACATCTCACATGATCCATTAGGAACACGACTATGCTTTTCTTCAAAGACCCTAACTTTCCAGATATTGTCACTAGGAAGCACATATGCATACACCTTCCATTTACAAGCTTTAACTTCATCTTCACTCAATCCACCAACATATTTAAATCCAATCTTATCTTTATCATACATGTATTGGTTGATGTTTCAGCCTATTCTGAGTGCGTAATCAAGGACACACTTCTTAAAAGCCACTCCATTGAAGAATCTTTGATCTTTGTACAATATCATGTTACCACGCCTCACAAGATTGCTTGACTTATGTTTTGTAACTTTCTCACTCTTGTTACCCTCGTTATTGCTGTCACTATCACTTTCTGGAACCTCGTCATGTTGAATTAAAGGCTTGTTGACGACATTCTCTACTAGTTGTTCGATTTTGAACGCGTCTCTCTCCACAGCTTCTTCATCGAACTCATCTTCCACGTTTGGACCCTCCACGTTTTGAAAAGCTTCATACACTGACTCAATCGATCCCTGCTTCCAAATCGAATGAGATTTCATTTTCTAGGGTTCAACAAATTGGAGATTTTTTTTATTGTGTATCGATGGAGAGTCGGGTATGGGTTTGGATCTAGAGTTTAACCAATATTATTTTGGTACAGTTAGAAGATAAATAATTTGTAGTCAAACTATTTAGAAGATAAATAATTTGTTCCTCTTTTAAAAATTATGGATTTTGGTACAGTTAGAAGATAAATAATTTGTTCCTCTTTTAAAAAGTTGTATCAAACTTAGTATATTTTAAGCAATTTTTATTTCCAAAAATATAGTGACATTTGTAGTCAGTTAGAAGATAAATAATTTTTTTTATTGACTATAGTCACAATTCTTGTATGTGTTGCCAGACAAGACTTAGAAATGAAATAGTTATGTTTATAAAAAGGTAATTAACTTCATTTAATGTTATAATGAGCAACACAAATTACAAAATCAATTTTTAGTATATTTTTCAATCAAATATGCTGTTTTAGGTATTTTATTAATTTATTTATATTTTTATATAAAAATGAACAACTAAATAAACAAAAAAATGTTTAGTCATGCGTTTCATCTAAATGAATATCCAAATATTAAAACAAGTAACATTTATATGGATCATTTATATTAAAGATTTAATAGACCAACTAAGTGGAAATGTTAGATAAGCAAATGTGTTATCTTTGTCTCGAAAAATGAAATATCCACTCCCTTTGTTTATGAAAGATTATAATTATAATTTTTATTTCGTTACGCAAAAAATATCATTTATAATTTTAATGTGACTTAAAGTTCAATATTAATTAAAAATATATTAATTTTATAAATAATTTTATTTATTTCAAATACTGTTGTTGAATATGTTTAATTAATAAGAACATAAATAATTCAATTATTTTTTTAATATATGTAAAAAATATCTAAGTAGTACTCTTTATGAAATATATGAAGTATATTTTTTTGTCAACAGTGAGATATCAAAAGATTCTTAAAGAAACTGAAATATTTGGCTAAAATGCAGTAAATGTGATATATTATCTCTGGATGTATATTATTTTATGAAATATCCGTCGACATTCATCTTATTCGTTGCTACTTTTTTTACAATTTTCTAACAAAAAAAATATAGTTCTTTAAAATTCGGTGTGGTTCCTACTTTCTTTGTGGTGTTGGTGTAGTTTGTGTCGCCAGCTGCATTTGTATCTCTGAAGTTGTAACACCAATACAGAACCATTTATACAGAACCTTTATTTATGGGCATGCACCTAGTAACTTCATTAGTATTTATTACAGAAATATCCCTGGTCCATCTTTCTTTTTAAATCACGTTTCTGCATGTTTACCCTTACCTGACTTTCAGAGTTAAATAATCATTTATCCACTGACTGTCGACCACAATAAAGACGGAGAGTTTATAATAGACTTTTTTAGTTTAAGTTGAGTAACTTTTTCTTTTAAGAAAAAATAGAGGGAAAAGATTTCATTATGTTGTCTGAACAAAAACATGAGATGAATGGTACTTTCGTAAATCGGGTTTGTCATATTCACATAGACGTGGTCACGTGGGGCATGTGGCGCACCCTTTTGCGCTTTATTTTCCATTTTAGAGATACCTAAATTAACAAGTATTATGTTCACCATAGAGTTTAAAGTTTCATTCACACAATCAAATGTAACTACATTTCAACGGTTCGATTTTGTTGTAAAAATTCTATCAATACATTTAAGATTTCTTTTGAATTTACTGTCATCTTTTCATAAAAATCTATATAGATTATTTTCTTTGTTATTGTTTTTTATAATTATTATTAAAAAATGGTTCTTTTTTTTGTTGTGTCAAAAATTTTGAGTTTATGAAAATTAAAAGTGTTTCACAAAAATCATATTCACACAAAATAATTTTGATTTTTATTCATAATACATTTTTAGTTTTAGGGATATATAGAAAGATAAAATGTAACGGCTCGACCGTCTACGGTTAGTGGACCTTTAGGTTTATTCACTTAGTTTGTAGAATCTATTTCGTTCGACGGATGGTGTATTAATTTTTAGAGGTTCAAAAGTCTTATTTATTGATTCTATAATCACCATATAATTTTTTTGTGCTTTGGTTTCACTCGCACAATATCACGGAACAATACCATATATCTCATCCATCCTTCTACTAGTCCAACTCAATCATGTTTAATTCTGAAGTTTTATTGGAATGTGATCGAAAAATTAAATACACCTTGGTAATATAGATAACCAAATCAATTTTATTAATTCATTCACTATATACTACAAATCAGAATGTTATAGTTCACCCATGTTTAAAGAATACAACGTTCTTGTTGTATCTCTCGATCATAACCTATTTTAGTGTCAGCCCATTGATGAGTCTACACTTATCTAGGTTTGACTCTTATACCACTTGTAATGCACTAACCGTCCATAACTAATAAGTCTCCTACGACCACTCATTCGGTTCTTAGTCCCTATTATATACGATGAGCGGTATATGAATTTTTGGATGCTCATTTTTCTATAGGTCACTCATATTTTCACTACTACAGTTCAAGCACATGTTAACTTTATAATTTTTTCGGATGTAAAACCAAAAAAATAAATACATTTTAATAACATAGTTAGCCAAATCAATTCAATTAAGTCTTTTCACTATATACCACAAAGTGTGTGATGTTACATAACCATCACGGAGAGAAAAAATCAACAAATTTACCAATTTATTGTCTTAGGAATGTAACAAAGTGTGACACATATGGACCCTTCTCTCTTTTATTGCGTGCATTTTAATGTACTATACGGATTATATGTTTAATGACCATATAAAATAAATATTTTAAACATAAATTATAATATAACCCTAGTGGAGAATTGGAAAGTCGTTTGTGTTATTCGTTGTAGGCTTTAGTGGAGCATTTGTAGCAATGTATCATATGAAAGGGATAATTTTTTCATATGATGCATGTTCAATGTAAGAGTAATTGCAAAATAGATAATGTAATTCATTTAACTATTCGAACATTTAATTTTCACAAAACAACAAACATTTAAATTTATGGTCCTCAGAAGTGTTAGAAATAAATGTTCGGGGTGAATAGACGCCACTCTATTAGACAGTTACACCCCGTCTACGTTGTGTATCTGATTGATATATGTATAATACATATGGGATTTACTATTTTATTTTGGTTATTAATTGGTATAGTATTTGAAAGTATTTCAGTTCAACTTCATGTGTTTGACAATTGGACCTTGTCTATTTCGAATAGGTGCTTTACAACATTATGGACTCAAATATAGTAGAGTCCTAATTTTGAATATGGTGCCGATGTAAAGATGAAATAGAACTATATTATATGTGTTTAGTATAGTTGATGTCTTGTGTTTTTGCCTCTTTTTAACACTCATTTAATCATATTTATGATCATTTATATCTAATTAGGAGTATATATTATATTTGCATATGATTTTTTGTGATTTCAGTTTTTTGAGAGACTGTAAAGAGTTTAGAGCGGTTCTATCAATTTTGGAGCGGATTAAGCCATAAAAGGTTCAAATATCAGTTTGGATTAAGTACTTAAAATCTCTTTAGAAGCTCATATTTTGTCACATAAAATTAAACTGAGTTTTATTTCTAATAAAAGTGTTTTCATGTCGAGGGGAGCTATATTCTAAGAGTTGTGGCGAAATTATTGTACACATATCAATTCGGCCGCAAATAATAAATGATTGAAGACTACATCCATGGAAAAGAATAGGACGTGGTGAAAAGGCAGGGAATAACCACGACACCACCACAAGCTAATGCATGCCACAATACCAAGGTAGTGAACCACTACATGCTAATGAAGGCTGTGGTGGGCGTCAAAAGTAGTTTTTACTCATATAAATCTTTTGGGTTGACCAAGTTTTGTAGGTTGATCTAGTTCGTTTTTAAAGCATATAAATAAAACCTTCAAAGGGGAGAAATTCCTAAGATACCTAAGCATAGCTGTTAGTTTCTCTTGATTTTAGACTTTGAATTTCTGTTAGTTTCGCTTTTGTTTTAGTATTTTTTTAATTTATCTATTACTTTTTATTAACAATAATCTCGAAAGATTAATGACAAGCTCTTGCTTTTCTTTTCATGGCTCTTAGAGCAATTTTATTGATGGGTTCTAGTTGTGAGATTCTAAAAATACATGTATATATGTATGTATATATTATATATACATATATAATATATACATATATTTTTAGAAACTCCACAAAAATCCATCAATAGACATGTTTTTAGTGAGTAGATCTTTTAAATCTTTTGGTTTGGTAGATTAAGATGATTGATGCTTAATTTATGATGTTTGATACTTATTTTACATAGATTATTACTTGATTGATGTGTGTGATGCTAGATTATGTTGGAATCAATTGCTGTGCTTTATTTTTTAGCCAAGTTAGTTGATTCTAGTTGATTCTAGGATTGTTTAGTGCTATTGTTTGCACATTATGTTAATTAGTATTTTTTTAAGAACTTAATTAGATATCTTTGAAAGCTCTATTTATATTTTAGAAATATATTTTATTCTATATAAATGATATAGTTTCCTAGTTTTATTCTATATAAATGATATAGAGTAGAATAAAACAGTTTTATTTAGAACATACTAATATATATTTTCGTGGAATATAGATCCATTAAAAATAAGTTATGGTATATGTGAAACATAATTATTTGTTTACAATAACTATAGTGAAGAGATTAAAAGAAAATAAATTGACATGGACGAACAATTTTATTAACATAATATAAACAACGGAAAAAAAGAGAGGAAAGATCCACCAAAATTTTGGTTCCTCCCAAAATATATAAGGCCATAAGGGTATTTCGTTTGAAATATCATAAATATAATAAATACTCTCTCCGTTTTATATTATTTGTCGTTGTAGGAAAAAAATTATATTTCAAAATAAATGTCGTTTTAGAGTTTCAATACAAAATTCATTAATAAGATTCTTCATTTTATTTTTCTATTGGTTAAAATATATATAGGTGTATATGTAATTGTGTTTTTATTTTGAAAATATACAAAATTATATATTTTGTTAATATGTGTGCATAAATCTAGAACAATAAGTAATATGAAACGGAGGGAGTATAATGTATCATTTCATTTGTGTTGCTAAACACATTGAGTGAATTATAGTTTTATTTAGGTTATTACATGCAATTTTCCCTTTTTAATACAAATATGTAACTCATTACCAAGGAGAAATATATATATGTAAAAACTTAGTAGGGCCCATTAGAAATGGCTGGACAGTGGATACATCTCCTGAAGACGAGTCACGAGTGCAAGACCTCTCTCTAATAGCCTCTAATTAATGTTGCTAAGTTAAATCCTTTTGGGTCTCATTTTGAAATCCTTTCCAGTCGCCACTAATTAATGTCGCTAAGTTAAATTTAATCTGGCCATTCTGACGTGCTCACAAGTCACAAGTCACACTATACCCAAACACATCTATTATTAGTTATGAATTTTCCAATATCAGTATATATGCATTGAGAAAATAGAAAATCATTGAACATAACATTTTACCCATTACTTTTGAAATCTGTAGTTCCATCATTTTCTTTGAATCCCAGTGAAAATGTTAGAAAATGTGAGAGACATATCTTTGATAAGATATTAAATGCAAGAAGATAAGGCTAATGTTATTTTTGTTAATATTCTATAACCTTTATTTACAGAAGCAATCTATCAGATGATATATCACCGTATTAATCAATACACTTTGCTGAGATCAGAAGTACTCACAGACTCACCCAACCGCGGAAACAAAACCTCTTTGTCAATCATAACCTGAAGATGCAATGTGATCTTCCAAAAAGAGACCCACAGAAACGGTGCACAGCAAAAGGCATACCCGAAAACCGACAATGCTCTGACAATACCATCAGGATAAGAAGGAAAAGCCATCACGAGGAGCGTCCCGAGAATGGCAAGCAACGGTGCCAAGACAGGGAGCACTGGAAGCAAAAAGGCATTGATGGGTATGGAGGAGAGAGCAAAGGAACCGGTCAAGTAGAGTGACCAACCCATGAGCGGGTGGATGGTCTGTGGGATGATGAAGAATGGCACAATGTATGCTGACAGGATCAAGAGGAGTGCAAACATCTTGAAAGCTGTTTGGATCACGGTTAGATTCTTGTCAGAACGTCGGTAACTTAGCTTAGACATGGTGAGACGCGTTAGACGCGTGACTAGTATGATTCCTAGGTAGAACACTGCTTGGATTAGGACCCAAGGCATCTCCGCTGAGTAACTGCAATGACATAGGAGTGTTAGAGCATGTTTACTGGTGAAACCCATTTTTTTCCCGTTGATTTAGAAAAAAAAATAATTAAAATACAATCAATCGCGGACCGCCACGTATCAGTAGAGCCCGCGAACAGTACAAAAAACCAACAAACATTGATCCTTATTTTATAATTTCTCTTACCGGTTTTTGTGTTTTTTGCAGGGTCCACACCTAAAAATCACCCTAAAGACCCCGCAATGCACATGATCTTAGAAATGTAGACGTGGCTCTAAAAATATATTATAATATAGCATTTTTAAATTTACAACATAGCGATATGGAGATTTAATACTATCTCCATTAGAGGGTTCTTAGGGAGGGGTTCTTAGGGAGGGGTTCTTAACTTCCGCTAAAAACCTCTCCCTAAGAACTCCTCAATGGACATACTCTAAGGACTAGTGTGGGTTTCGGTATGTGAAATTAAACATACCTTATGGTGTAGCGGCGTTGGTGGTGCCATGATAGGCCTAAAGGAAGAACAGGCCATGACCACCAGTACCATGGCTTTAACCAGACTGCTCCAGGGAATGTGATCACACTGTTTGGTCCACACGGTACGTTCCATCTGAGTTTAAGGTCTAATAACAATATACATAGATTAGCAAAATGTTCTGAACTTTGGGCGCTATTGAAATGGGGAGAGAGTAGAGATCAGTTACAGTAATAAGAGGCGTCCATTTGATACCCCAAAGGAAGCCTAAAATGTCCGGTAAGCACGGTGCTGCGGTTATTAGGAGGACGAAACAGAGTCTGATTAAGTAAATCAGAGAAGTAACTAACAAGAAAGCCTTGATCAGCTCCATCAGGATTGTCTCTTTTTACTTCAAGCTCACGAATCATGTCTCTGAATACCTCCATTGATGGCTGCAACACAAATAGACCAGTGTGGAAGATGCAAGGGTTGATGAAGACAGCACAAAATGAGCCGCATTGGAAGAGCTCGTCGGTGTTCTTGAGGAATAGATTGTCGGCATCGAGCATTACAACACGGTCGTAGTCTGAGAGAGACCAAGCGTAGAGCTTGTTCAGACTAAGTTTGAATCTATTGTCGAAGTTGGTTTGTTTCGTGTATGGATTCTCAAGATTCTCTACTCTCACTACTTTGGCTCCGTCCCTTCCTTCCCTACATAAGATCATGTTCATATTATAAGATCTTAAAAATGTATCTCAAAAAGATAATGATAAGAAAATGAAAAAGAAAAAAAAGCGGGAGAAACTTTTGGACTCAAATGAGAAATGACACGTTTAAAGATATTCTTATACCGTTTGTTAAATTGTGATATTCTTGTACCCTTTGTCAAATATTGTGATTAGTTTCATTTTCTTAAGAAAAACTGAATTTAATTTAATTATTAAAATAACAATATTTTATATTCTAGAAATCTCCTTTGAGATACAAAGCATTGAGGGTATTGTAACAATGTAACCCATAAGTGAACTGTATTAAGTGAGAATCTATTGTTCAATAACTGTTTTTTTTTTTGTAAACCCTCAAGAACTGTATTAATTTCTTGTAGTTGACTGTTTTCTTAATATTATGTATGAACAAGAAATTATTATTTTTAATTAATTTGACACTTTTCCCCTTCCAGAAAAGGGAAACCAACAGAAAAGTTTTAAAAGGACTGAAACTTTGAGTTACTAGAATAAGGTATTTGACCACCCCATTTACTTTTTTATAATATCTTTTCTTATCTCTTAAAATTTAAAATTACCAACAAGTCCACTATTGTTTATTTATTGCTACACATTTAGTTTTTCTTTCCATTATACCTAAAGAAAGAAGGTAAGAATACATTAAACTTTTTCTTTTTTTTTTTGTTGGTAATCAGAATACATTAGACTTGCACCCGTGTAAGTTTTGTTTTTGTGTAGACCCGTGTAAGTTTTTGCATATGAAATCAAAAGGGTGATATGCTGATATGTATAGGATGCAGTCTAGTAGACAAAAAGGGAATTGATCATTAAAAGTTAGCTTTCTACGTTTGAAGGAAATCATTTTAAGATTTACTCTTTTATTTATGGCTAAGATAATTATCTATCAGCAATAGCTAAAGCCTAGAGATTAAACGAAGCAAAAAGAAAAGAAAGCTTAAAGGTCGTGGAACACACGTCTGCCATTAAAGACTGTCTTGTTCGGACATATTCATTTTTTTACAAAAGAGCCAAGGCTTCCTAAAGCATACTCTAATCTAAATACACTTATAATTATTAATAATCTAAATTTTCGAAAATTTTAGAATTGTTTACAGGCTGTTTCCCGCACTACTGCTCTTCCATGTTCTCCTTTATTTAGAAATCGAAGAAATAAATTGACTTTTCACATTTTTGTACAATAAAAACAACATTATGAAAATTTACTTATCTAAAAGTAAAAAATAAAGAAAATGATTTCTTAACCAATTAAAACGGAAGCGTTTCGGGGGAGAAAAGAAGAAGAAGAGCGAGGAGACACTTACAGGTTGTGAAGCCAGTGGAGAGGAACGTCTAAGGAGGCGATAACGACGATATCAGCGTCGACATGGAGGCCTTTGAGAGATCTGATCAAGACACGTGTTGCAATGTAGAACTCGTAGTCCCTTGGAGTTCCCATGTACATCATCGTCGCATATGCGTTCTTGTGCTCCGGCCGCCGCGTCTGTAATCCTCGCTCCATCACAACAGTCATCGTGTTTGCGTTTTCAACT
>MU106289.1:126895-143484 GCA_012274485.2 Sinapis alba | reverse complement strand
AGAATTCCAAACCATTGTCTGTTCTTAGGCACTTTACACGCTTCCCTGTTTGATTCTCAACAAGCTGTTTCCATTCCTTGAAACTCTGAAAAGCTTCATCCTTTGATTTTAGAAAATTAATCCACACCTTCCTGGAGTAATCATCTATAAATGTGATGAAATATTTGCTTCCTGCAAGACTCTCTTCTACACCAGGTGAGCCCCACATATCAGAATGAATGTACTCTAGAGCTTCCTTTGAATTGTGCTTTCCTTCATTAAAGCTTTGTTTTTGCGATTTCCCAAGAACACACTCTTCACAGAAGTCAAGTGTATGAACCTCTCTTCCATCCAGATAGCCACCTTTTACAAGTTCATTCATACACTTAAGTCCCATGTGACCTAATCTTGAATGCCATCTCTTCGTTGTGTTAATTTCTGGTCTAGCCACAACTGCTACTCCCTTTTGAACGCTTCCATTTAGAAAGTACAAACCTTCTTTATAGGTTCCAGTTATAACACGTTTTCCATCCTTTGACAAAGTAACATTAAATCCAGATCCTTCATAGCTGCACCTGCTCCTTTCTAATTGCCCAAACGAAATTAGATTTCTGCCCATTGTTGGCATATAGCGTACATTAGTCAGGATCACTTCAGTACTGTCTGGATTTAAAATCTTCAGCTTCCCAATACCCTTCACTTCACTGTAGTTATTATTTCCCATCAGCACTTTTCCACCGTTTGTTTCTTCAAAATCAAACAGAACATTTATATCCGGTGTAATGTGAAAAGTGCAACCAGAGTCTAGTACCCATTGGTCTCTTGTATCATGAATACTGGCTGTCAGTATCATAGGTTGTTGGATTTGTGCAACATTGACATTTTGTTGCTTGTTTCCTTCCTTCCTCTCAGGAAAGTCCCTCTTGAAATGGCCTTCTCTTCCACAGACCCAACATTCTCTTGTTTTAGTTGGCGTATGTGATCTAGTGTTCCGCTTAAACCTGTTTTCCCTGCTCTTACTTCTCCCCTTTCCCTAGTATCCATTTGAACGCTTATCAGTTCTACCTCTGGAAACTATGAGTCCTTCTGCTCCAGACCTTGATTTCACTAGAAGTCCTTTTTCCTTTAACTCAGCTTCTTTTGAGTAAGCTGAAGTGGTAACTTCTTTTAGAGTTAGAGTTTCTTTACCGTTTCCATACTTCAGTGTGTGTACCAGGGAGTCATACTGAGGAGGTAGACTTGATAGCACCTGAATAGCTTGATCTTCATCAGATACCATGATGTTAAGGCTTGCCAAATCATCCACTAGTTTCAGGAACGAATCCAAGTTTTCTTCAATGGTTTTTTGTTCAGTCATCTTAAAACTCGCAAAACTTTGCTTCAGGTAGATTCTGTTTGGCAAGGTCTTAGTTTGATAATCCGCTTCCAAGGCTTTCCAAACTCCCATCGCAGTATGTTCCTTCATCACCTTCCTTAAGACGATATTAGTGAGACTTGAGCATATAAGGTTTCTAGCTCTAGTATCTTTCTCTTTTGCTCTTGGATCCGGATCTTCTTTAGTATGTACATTTGAATCATTATCATCTTTCTCAGATGAATCTCCATTTGACTCTCCTTGAAGAACCTTTCCAAGTCCCTGCAACTCAAGTTGCATCAACATTTTGAATTTCCACATTCCAAAATCTCCCTTACCATCGAACTTCTCCATTTCAAACCTCGTAACTGACTTCATCAAGATCCGAGCTGAATCACCACACACAAGCAGATCGTCAAGCACCTAGGATCGTTAGTACCTTGGATCACGAACACTTGCGATCACTCCTTCTTGACAATAACCTCTTGAGCTCTGATACCACTTGTTAGTGTTTATCCTTAGATTTCACTTGTCGTTTGATTGATATTTGATCTTGACTTGTGCTTGTTTGAATCTCAGGTATGTGATCTAACCAGTTAGCTAAGAGAAGATCAAGATTTGTTAACCCGTACTTCGTTTCCTACTGTTCGGGGAGAGATCGACACTCTCAACAGCTCACTAGCTCATCAGAACGATTACAGAGTCTCGGTATCTTTACACAATCACTCAACGATAAACACCAAATCGAGAAAGTGTTAGATACCTCTGAAATACACTACCGGTAATCAGATTCCTTTACGGCTCTGTTGCACACAGCTCTCCGCCGTCTCCGTCGCAACACTCGCCAAGATAAGACTCTCTTCTCTCTCGCTCTGATCCTCTCTCTCTCTGTTTTCAATCTGTAACAGACATAACAACCTCTCTCTCTCTTCTCCGAAGAAGATGAAGTTGTTTCACTCATTAAACGATATTACACCGTTTTTACTCACGGGCCTGACTTCATTTGTTTCAGGTCAGCTCAAAGCCCAGCTTGTTCCTACTTCACCAGTGGGCCTAGGTGAACTTAGCCCAACTCCAGCTCCAGCTCAGACCTAAGGACACGGCAAACACTCACATATGTGAACCTTTTGGTAGACCCTACAAGGCTAAATTTCTTGTACATTGGATATTTCTTGTTGAGCAAAACACATTTGTGTGGTCTTTTGGACAACAATCCAGTCTTTGAACTTGATAATATATATGGATTATTTTTAAATGTTTTTTTGCTTTATGTACGTATTTTTATCTATTTTAACCTGAAATGACCCCAAACCACAAAATACAAGAAACTATTTCTTGTAGTACAAAATTATTGTAAAATACTTAAAAATAGTAAAATCCTTAATAAAGGTGCAAATTTAAAGATGTCAACAAGACTGACGGGATAAGTGGCTAAAGTCCGGTGGTCACACCCACCAGATTACTTGGATCATTGTAACACAAGCCCAAACACTCCCAGACTAGTCCATAAAACCATACTAAAAATAAAAGAATTGTCTAAATTAGGTACATGTGGTCTTAAAGATTTTTTTAAAAAAATAAGAGATACTCCTTACATTTCACAAAGAATATCATTTTAACGTTTTCCACACATATTAAAAAATAAATTCAAATGTATTTATATTTTTATTAATGTCATCTATTTAATCAATAATATTTTAGATAAATAAATTTATTTAAAAAATTAATACATTTTGTAATTAATATTGAAGAAATTCTCTTAGATAGCCTCTTTTAGTTTGTTTGTCACAAAAATAGTTTTTAAAGAAAAAAATGACCAAAATGTTTTTTTTTTGAAGCTAAAAAATGCATTTATATGCATTTATACCCTTAGGGTTAACTAATTTGAACTTTAGGGTTTAGAGTTAATGGGTGGATTTGGGGTTAGGATTTCAAATTTCAAAAAAAAAAAAAATTCAAAATTTCAAAAAAAAAGAGTCTATTTTGGTCATTTTATTTTTTGAGGGCTATTTTTGTGATAAAAACTTAAAAAGGGCTATTTAAGAGAATTACCCTTTATATTGAGCTAAAAATAAATATAAATTGCATTGCAATTTTAAAATAACACTTTTTATGTAATAAGAAAAAATGGCAAAATGACATTTAATATGAAACATAAAGAATATTATTTATTCATAATATGATGTCACCACAAGAAGAAGCGTAATCTACTGTTACTTTTCTCTAAATGGATGAATTTCATACTCAACCTTTAAAACCATACAATGTATCACAAAGTATTAGAGGTCTAGCAAAAATTCTACGCAATTAGTTTTACAATTAATAATAAATAATAAAATATTTAATATAAAAATTAAATAACTAAAAAACTTTTCTTTCAAAATTCTGGTCAAACCTTTAATTTTAAAAGGAGACTTCTATGAAATCTTTCCATAAAATACTTTTCTAGATGTCTTTTTTTTTAATAAAGTCAAGCATGGTCAAGTCAATTGCAAACTAACTTACACACATTTTTATGACACTTAAGAAATTTCTAGTAGCAGTAAGAAGATTTTTCAAGAAGTTTTTTATTGGAAGATCTATAGAGAAATCTTCTATAAAAAATTAAATTTAACTAAAAATTTGATCAATTGTAAAAATTAATTTAATTATATAGAATATTTTAGAAGTTTTTTCTGGTGTAATAAAAAAAATTCTAAATACAAAAATAATTCAATCTTTTACAAAGAAAAACTTCTTAAAATGTCAGCTAATTGAGCAGACTTCTTCAAAACTCTCCTTTGTAAATTACAATTACAAAAATAACATAAACATAAGACTTGTGAAGACAAAACTTCTGGAAAAGTTTTGTATCATCAGACTTTTCCACAAGTTTTCTGGAAAAATCTGTTGATACAAGACTTTTCCTCTTAACTTTTGTAAACTTAAAAATTTCTTCAAATTTAAAATGATTTTTAAGATGTTTTTGTTAGTTTACATGTATTTTTTTAAAAGAAAATGCAGTCTTTAACCACCAGGCTAAAGTTTTGTCAACAACAAGAAATGGACCTTAGTTCATGATATGAGATTTTAACGAAATCACAAACCATAATGAAAAAACTGGAGGACGACATCCCCCTGATAGATCGTTTATTCTATTTAGATAGATGCTAAGTAATTGTGGTATGCTGGAATTTTCATTTACAGGGGGTATGTTATCATGGGTGGGGAAGAGATTGCATTAATTTTAAAGAGGTTTTCAAAATATTTAAGGATGTGTCTTTTCATATAATAATGTCTTTTCATCTTTTGTATCTTTTGAATTTATGTATCTTTCATTTTAGCAATGTGTTTTTTCATCTTAAAAGTTTCATTGGTTTAAAAGAAATTGTTATTTTATATATAATAGCAAATGAGATAGAAGATCAAGACACATGGAAACTATGTGAAAATGTGTGTTGTTCATAAAATTAAGGAAACATATGAAAGAGTGTTTCATTTACTTTGTAACCCCATGAAGAGGATGCCATGAAATATTTTGAGTATTGAAAAACATATACCACAAACCAAAAATGTATATGAATAATTATTTGAACCATTTGATTGAATATCTTTTATAAACAAAAAGTTGTATATTTCTAAAAACTTAACCAATGAACCCTTTCATAATAAAAACTTTTTTAAAAAATATTTGATTATCTAAACATAAGACATGTTCATTCATTAAAGAGTTATGTCTTTTTAAAAAATTTTTTTAACCATTATACCATTTCATGACATAAACTTGTATAGATTAATAAATATATAAAAGGTATATTTTTGGTCAACATAAAAAGTATCTATAAATTAGAAATATATTGTTAACGTTAGACGAACATGTCGTCAACGAATAGGTATAAACATGTAGTAGCCTAAGAGGTAATGTGTTGTGATCCAAGAGGTACGAACATAACATGTTATGATCCAAGAAGTACGAAGGTGTTGATAAATTCACTATGACCAAAAGGGTGCGAATGTGTCGTGACCCAAAGGGTGCGAACTGGATGACGACCTAAAAGGTGTGAATGCCTCATTACCGTAAGGGTGTGAAAGTGTCATGACTGAAAAAGTGTGAATAAGTCGTGATCAAAAGGGTACAAATGGTTTTGACAGAAATGGTGTGAATGCTCGTGGCCGAAATGTTGCGAACGGATGATGCCCTAAAAGGTGCAAACGGATCGTGACCTAAAAGTTGTGAATGGGTCGTGATTGAAAAGTGTGAATTTATTGACCAAATGGGTTCAAACAAGTCATACCTAAAAATGTTATAATGGATCATGATTGAATGGGTGTGAACGTGAAATCAATGTAAGGGTGCTAAAGATCAAACATGGTGTTGGTGATCGAAGATCATGACCTTTTTTGTCAACATAAAAGTGTATCTAAATCAGAAATATATCCTTTTCTCAATAATTCTTTGATTTTGTTTGTTTTTATCCATCCAAATTATTTTTGTCTTCTCGATCACTATTTCAAAACTAATCATCTGTTCCTCTCTCTTGACATAATTTAAAAGTTGCATTTTTCATTGTGTCACTAATTTAAATTTTCTTATAATTCTTATAGTTATTTTATTTCAGAAATTTAATAGTATAGTTTGCTTTTCAGATTTTATGAGTCTTTGAATGCTGTCAATATATATATATAAATGTAACTTTTCATTCTAACATTGTGTTTTTCATCTTAAGAGTTGTATTGATTAAAAAAAAGTTGTCAAAATGTCAAAAATGTAACTTTCATTCTAATAATTGTGTCTTTTCATCTTAAGAGTTGCATTGTTTTGAAATAAATTGTCCAAATGTATAAGTATGTATCTTTTCATTTTAACAATGTGTCTTTTCATTTGAAAATTGCATTGGTTTAAAAGAAGTTGTCAAAATGTTTAAAGATGTGTCCTTTGATTCTAAGTATTTCATAGGTTTAAAAGAAATTGTCAAGTGTATAAGTATGTGTCATTTCATCAAAAGAATTGTATAAATTAAAACATCCTTTTCTTTATGCATGAGTTTAATTACACTTAAATGATCGTTAGAAATATGAGGAAATACTGATCAAATGAAATATTTCAACTGTTGGTGATTGTAATTTTAGTGATGAACCATTACAATCTTTGATGATAAATAATTGCAATTGTTGGTGATTGTAGTCGATCTTTAGTAATAAACAGAACCATTACAATCTTTGATGATAAATAATTGCAATTGTTGGTGATTGTAGTCGATCTTTAGTAATAAACATTGTGACGTTTGAAATTAATCATTGAAACCTTTAGCTAACCATTGCAATGTTTGGTTATTAACAATTGCAATGGTTATCAATCATTGCAACCCATAGTCTTTTATATAAGTTACTTTATTAATTTAGTAATTGATTAGACTAAATCATATTTTTAATTAGTTTCAAATATTTATTTGTATTCGAGATTTCAAAATAATTTAGCTAAACGGATAATAAGATTTGTATCTTACTTGGTATAGACATGACATATTTAATTTTATTACAAACAAATTTATAAAACAAAAATATACATTTTAGTATTATTGATAAAAAAAATATCTGCATGCAAGACTTTTATAATACATGTATTTCTTTAAAATCAATTGTAAACAAATTTTATAAAAGAAATATTTATATAAATATGATTTATTTATTTTTATAAAATGAGTTCTCATGCGATATCGTACGAGTTTCTTACCTAGTTTCTTTAGTAATAAAGCCCAAAAAGATAGAGAAACTATAAAGGAAGTAAAATTCTGCTTTTATCAGTCACATTAAAATTAATTTATGATGTAATTCGATTGTAATTTTTTTGACATTCATTCGATTGTGATTTTTTTTTAACAACGATACTTTATTAATTAAGTCGTAAAAGGATAGTACAAGAAATCAATAAGCCAACACGGTGGCGATTTATGCATAATAGAAAGATGATTGCCAATCTTCATTTTCTTCACGATACAGTCAGCTGCAGAATTCCTCTCTCTGTTAATATGCTCTAACGAACATTCCGGCAATAGCTCAATACAGTGTCGGATATCGAAAACCTAATTTCCTAGCTCCACATTATCCAGATAACTATTAACAATGGTAACCAAACTTTGATTGTCGCCTTCAAACCAAACACGGCGATAACCTTGAATCCATACATGTTGCACATCATATAAGAACGCTTGAGCTTCGCCCTCCAAAAGAGATGTAACACCCGAAACCTTTGCTCCTCCTAAAGATACAAGAACACCCCTTTGATCCCGAATGATCCATCCCATCCCTGAATCATCATCTCCACTTTTAAAACTACAGTCAAAGTTACACTTCAACCAACCCAAAGGTGGGGGCTCCCAAAAAGATGAATTTACCGACCGTTCTTTTATACTAGCATTATGAATCACATTCCTCACCCATTCGTCATTTGCTTCCTTAGCTCGTCTAAAATCCTCCATGGGATGGACATTTCTCTTATTAAAGAGAAACTCGTTACGAGATTTCCACACATACCACACTGTCCAAAAGGACTGCATACAAAACAATTCATCTTCTTTTAACCCATTCATCAATTGGAATAACAGTGTGATGTTCCCTTCAAGACTATCAGAAAATTGATTAACCAGAGGACACTGTGAGCATCGCCAAATTGCAAAGGCATGTGGACACTTGAATAAAGCATGATTGATAGTCTCTTCTTCATAACAACACCTCTGACAAGTGGGGTCCAACTTAAATCCTCGAGAACAGAGTTGAGCATATGTAGGAACAGCTCCAGAAATGGCATTCCATAGGAATTGTTTTATCTTCGGAAGGATCCTTAGTTTCCAAATATCATTTTTCAGAGCAACAGATCCCAGGGGTCTCTGAATAACTTCTTCATCACTGAGATCATGAGTCAATGCCCAATATCCCGACTTTACCGTGTATCTCAAGTCTTTAGTATAGGGCCAAATCAATCTGTCTTGAGCAGCAAATTTTGATAATTTGATATCCTTAATTACTGCAACAACCTGGGGACTGAAAAGTTGATCCAAAAGAGTGGTATTCCAAGTTCTGCTATCCTGAAAAATAAGGTCTGAAACCTTAAGAGTCTCATGACCAAGAACTGGGTCGATGTATCGCGGAGGAAAGGAAGGCAACCAGTGATCCAACCAAACACTTGTATCTGCACCATCCGCTATCAGCATACGAGAACCTTTACCGAGTAGTTTCTTACCGACTGAGATAGATTTCCAGCCATAAGAAGCATTAGTTATATTCGACTTCTGTAAGAATGACGACGAATAATAATACCTGCCTTTGTAAATTCTACTCAACAAAGAGTTCGGATTCTGATGAATCCTCGAAGCCTGCTTAGCTAAAAGAGCCTGATTAAAAGCCATTAAATCTCGAAAACCCATTCCTCCTTCCCTCTTTGGTAAACACAGTTTTTTCCATGAAACCCATGGAATCTTCCGTTTATCACTGTTATGTCCCCACCAGAACTCTGTTAGGACCGAGGTAATATTATCGCATGTTGTTTTTGGGAGAAGAAAACAAGTCATCGGATACACTGCTTTTGCCTGGAGGACAGATTTTATCAAAACTTCTTTACCCGCTTGAGATAAAAACTGATTATACCAAGGCTTAATCTGATCTTTAACTTGAGTAACAATTCCTTCAAATTCAGAAATCTTGCTCCGACCAAGCTGTTCCGGGAGACCCAAATATTTTCCATCTCCTCCGGCAGTATGAATATGAATAATATTCTGAATGTTACTCCTGATAGCAGGATCCACTCTCATACCAAAGACAATAGAAGATTTGCCTAAGTTTACTTTCTGACCAGACACTTGTTCATATCTTCTTAGAATCTGACTCATACACTGTGCATCACCAATAGTTGCTTTGCAGAAAAATAATGAATCATCCGCAAATAGGAGATGACTTACCACTGGGAATGTCTTGCTAGTTTCATCCCTTGAAACAGATTACCTTGTTGGGCATTCCTTAACATCTGGCTCAAAGCTTCGGCACACAGGAGAAACAAATACGGTGACAAAGCATCCCCCTGGCGAATGCCCCGAGAAGGAGTGAAATAACCGTACGGGTATCTTTCCTCAATCCATTGACACCGGTTTGGGTTAAGCAGCTTAGATTCAGGCCTCCGGTTCTCGGGGATCTCGAATGTGGAGGTGGTTCTCGGGGAGTCATTGATCGCCTCTATGTCAGCATTTGTCTTTGTGCACATCCCGGTACCGGTTTAGCTCGCTTGAGTTCTCGGCAGTGTACTTTGAGTTTCTTTGCAGGTTTGGAGACTTCCTGGTCTGGTGGTGGTGGTGATTTCAACCCGATATTTGGTCTCGTGGCGGCATGGAGGAGTGTACAGTCTGGTTCTCGGTCTTCCTTTCGGCATGACTCTTGAATCTCCTCTTCTTTTGTTCGTCTAAAGCTTCATCGACAGTACGGTTACAAGCTTCGAGGAGTTCATCGAAAACTAGCTACTCCGGAGATGACATAGGAAATCTTGGCATCCGAGGAAACGAGGAGAACCTCACTTTCCTAAGACATACATCGATGGTCGAGAACGGTTCTCGATTCCCATGATTTCGAAAATCAGTTTAGCGGAATGTGCCGGGTTTAGTGGGTGCGCGAAGCTAGAATGTAATAGTTTGATTGGGTTGTTTTGTTCAAATCGCGTTTGTAACCGAAACTGAATTCCCGATTCTTCGGGTTGAATTAGTATATAATATTAAAAAAAAAAAAAAGAAATAACCGTACGGAACACCATTGATCATAACTGAGTAGGATACCGACTTCACACAAGCCATAATAAGCTGAATCCATCTATGATCAAAACCCAACTTATCCATAATTGATTCTAGAAAATCCCACTCAACTCTATCATAGGCCTTACTGATGTCTGTCTTGATAGCCATGTATTGCTCAGAACAATCCTTTTTTTATTTCAGAGCATGCATTAATTCATGAGCAACTAAAATATTGTCTGAGATTTGTCTATCCGGAACAAACGCCGTCTGAGAATCCGAAATAATCATGTCCAAGCAGCTCTGAAGTCTCAAACAAAGCACCTTTGATATCAATTTATATGCCACAGAGCAGAGACTGATAGGACGATAGTCTCTCATATTCCTAGCATCTGCCAATTTCGGTATCAAGCAAATGTTGGTATGGTTAATACGAGACTCCAACACTCCATTTTCGAAGAAGTTACGTACCATTCTGCAAACATCAGTACCAATAACAGTCCAGAATTGTTGGTAGAAAGCCGCCGTAAAGCCATCAGGTCCTGGGGCCCGATCAGAACCAATAAGGGAGAGAGCGTGCTTTATCTCACTATCTGTAATCTGACTAGTTAAAGCTTGGTTCATCTCATCTGTAACCAATTTAGTAATTGTTGGAAGAACTTCTGATAAAGGCACATTATCTGATCGAGAGAACATCTCAAGAAAATATTCTTCAGCAATCAACGCAATAGTTTCATCCTGAGAATGAAGTATGCCATTTTTATCAAACATCTCTTTGATTTTGTTTTTACTCCTTTTCATTTTAGTCAGACCGTGATAAAAACGAGTACTACGATCCCCAAGATTTAGCCATCTGTTTCTACTTTTCAACCGCCAATATTCCTCTTCATAACGGAAAGCCTTATTCAACTGCACACGCAAATCCTGGATGAATTCCGTAGTAACTGAGCCTGATCAATTTGACTTCTTAGCTCTTGGATCTTCACCGCAGAATTTGTTTTCTTGTCTCTTTTCCATTGAATTATTGTTCTTCTACAATGATCCAATTTAGAAGACCAATTGTTAATGGACTCCGTGTACCTCCATGCATCCGATATAGTCTCAACAAATTCATGTTCATTAAAAAGTCTCTTATCATAGCGAAACAAACCCTTTCGAGACCGCACTTGATAGTCTATTGAGATAATCATTGGACGATGATCTGATTCAGCAAGCTCCAGGTATTCTGTATCTGAAAAAGGATACTTGTTTTTCCATTCCGAATTGACCAAGACCCTATCTAAACAATATTCAATTATCTCAGTTCTTCTTCTGCCAACCCAACTGAACTGATTCCCTTTAAACTATAGGTCCTCCATACCACATATCTCAATCATCGTATTGAAGTTCTGAACACTACTAAGAGACCGAACACGACCACCTTTTTTCTCTTCTGGTCTGGTTATTTCATTGCAATCTCCACATATCACCCATGCACCAATACGAGAAACTACTAATCTCTGATGACGTTCCCATAATAGATGGCGATGTTGAGGATTAGGATCAGTGGCAGACGCAGGTGCATGGGTATGGGGTCCTGTGCCCCCTACTCTTTTTTGGTCTTTGCTTAAATAATTTATGTTTTTCCACTTAACTATTTTTACAATTATGGAAAAAAATCAAAAGGTGCCCCCAATCTAGTTTAATTTTTGTTGTTTTTAGCATTGTGCCCCCGATGAAAAATGTTTCTAGATCCGCCCCTGATTAGGATGACCGTAAATGCAGGACAAATAAAACTGAAAAGCTTTATATTGAACATGAAGATTAACCATACGTACATCACTTGAAATACATGACACATATACATACTCTTTCCGGAAAACAGCTAAACCCCCACTAATACCTATAGGAAGAACAAAGGTCATATGATCAAAACCCAAGTACACACCAATGTCGCGAACATAGTCATTCTGCTGCTTAGTTTCGATTAGGAACAACAAATCTGGGAAATACAGCCTTTGCATCTCCTTTAGACGTAGAATTGTCAGAGTTTTGTTTTTTTTCTGTTGACCATTACAAAAAAAAAAAAGATCGTAAAGTATTAAAAAAAAGAACTAAACTAGAAAGGTTTCACTTCAATTAGTTTCAGACCGGTGCTGACCAGCGGAACATAAGTGATGGTGTTCGGTTCGTTAAGCATTAAACTAAACCAACGGCTGGGATTACCCAGAAAAGCAAAACCCTATGAGTGGGTCCCACCACGCGGAGGGCAAAAACTCAAACTAATCAGAGAGAAAGCAGAAAGTAAAAGTCTTCGTCCTTCCTCGCTCGAAAAGTTGTAAGCTTCTCTGGAAACCCTAGAATCGATGAAGCCTCGTTAGATAGATTCACGCATCGTCGATGAACACTTTAATTGCACGCTGCTAGGGTTTGCCTCTCTGGCTAATGCCGTTCTGTCTCTGAATTCACGTAAGACTCCTTCTTCTCTCTCTTTTTCTATGTGTCTTAATATATTAATTAGCCCTTCTTGAATTTAGGTTTCCAGAAACTTGAATAAGCTCCAATTTAGGAAGGGCATGAGGCTATAGATTCGAGTTTAGTTCGAGGTTGCTTCTTCTAGCTCAGTTTACTCGTGAGTAATGGTCAAGGAAACCCTTGTTAGCTGCAGAGAAGCTGTTCCAGCATTGATTCAGACATGATCTTATGCTTCACTTTTGTTCTTTTTAGAAAGATTAGTTTTTCTTTTTTTTTCTGATCTCTTATCTCTCGGACAAAACTCGGTATTTAGGTACTTTAGTTTGGTCTAGAATCTTAGGCCTTGTCCTTTTGAGAATTGATTGTTTTCAAAATTCAAACTTTTTGAATGTTTACAAACATTAAACACATGTACTTTGATTATAAGCTTTGGCTTAGTTGAAAGCGTACTTGATTTTCTTTTTGCTACAAATCTCTCTCTGCAGACTATCTTCGTTATACTTAGAATGAGTGGTTCCGGGAGGAAACGTGTTTCAAAATGGGACTCCAAGCAAGAAGACACTCAGAATGGAAATGATTACGTTCAGAAGTCAGGTTCTTATTACCACGACAAAGATCCTGAGCATGCAGGCCTCTATCCAGAGAGCAATGGTAGAAATGGAAGCAGGAGATCTGTTCCTGATGATGATGACGAGCATCTGAAATCTAGACAACATCCAGGAGAATCTTGGCCTCCCAGAAGCAGAGTTTCACATGAAGAAGGTGATAACTCTTATGAACAAGATGAAAGTAAGCAACCGTATTGGGACAGGCCTCGGACTCGTAGGTCAGTGTCGGTTAAACAGTGTCTCATTCCTTTTGTTTATATAGATTTGCTGACATAGTACTTGCGCTTGGTTGATTTGTGCCGTATTGTCAATAGGAGTGGAAGTAGAAGTAACAGCAGGAGCATGAGCCGTAGCCGGAGCAGAAGTCCATTGCAGAGAGTAAGGCGAGATGCAAGAGGATCCTATGACAGACACAAGACGAGAGATATTGATGGTAGATACAGTAGAGCTGGTGACTATGATTGGGAAGCTAAGAATAGAAAGACAAGAGATACCAAATACTATAATGAAGATTCCAGAGAACAGTATCCCTTGAGGGTTGGTGGGAGGTCTGACTATTCCTCTGATTATCCAGAGGATTATAATAACTCAAGAAGAGAAACTTCAGATCCTATCTTGAGAAGCCACAGAGACAGAAGGGATGTTCCTGAGAGAGAATACAACAGGATCTCCAATGTTCCGTGTAGGTACTTTGTGTTAGGGAACTGTCGTAATGGCACAAGTTGCAGATTTTCTCATCATGGTGCTCCACCTGCGAGTAGAAGTCTTGAGAGAAAGCCGCAAGAGCAGATTTTTAGTAGACATGACAATAATAATCACAGTGGCACCACAGAGAGGATGAGGAACAATCATAGATGGAACGTAAGGTCAGATACAGGGAAGTCTAGTGAGGGAGTTAAGGGTAATAATAGTGGTAGCTGGATTGGTGATATGGAGATGTCTCCAGATTGGAACTATGGAGTTAAAACTGTAAAGAAGCCTCTGAACGAAGAGCACGGTGTAATTAAAGATACTTTAGCACCTGCAGCTACATCTCAGCGCATTGGTATGTTTCCAACCGTGGGAGAGAAGACTGTAGCTTCTTCGCATCATGGTTTCACTAACAACATCGCTAACACAGCTCCTCTAGTCCCAGCATTCAATCAGAACATTGAGAATCATACTGCAGCGCCTTACCAAAGCACACCACTAGCTGTTGGAGGAAGTCAAGTGATGTTACCTCATGCTGTTGCTACACATCTTCCTGGTGGCTTAAACTCGAGCAATCATGAGAATGGAAATGCCCAAAACACTGTGAGTAGGGAAGAGCTCAATCATATTAGTAACATCTCAGCATCTCTAGCACAGTTTTTTGGAAATGGGCAGCCAATTCCGCAGCTTCAATCTACTTTGCATCCCAAGCAGGCAATGCAGGTGCCTGAAGTACATGGAAAAGAGGAACAGTCTTCACATGCTCAAAGTGACCTACTTAGTAATAACTCCATGCAAGCCGGAGTAGTTCAAGCTGTTACTGCATTACAGACAAACAACAGTGACAGTTTGGTCTCATTAGCTGGAAATCCAAAGGCTTCTTCTGAGGAAAACATGGAGAAAAAGATAGGCGAAGAAGCTAGCAAAGAGCCGGATGTGAGAAAGACTGAACAAGAAGAGAAAGAGACCGCAGAGGATGTTGAGAACGTAGTAGTAGAGGAAGAAGAAGATGATGATGATGGGGCAGGTCATGAAGGCAACAAGAAAGAAAAAGATCCCAAGGGAATGAAAGCGTTTAAGTTCGCTCTTGTGGAGATTGTTAAGGAGCTTCTAAAACCTGCTTGGAAAGAAGGTGGGATGAACAAAGATGCTTACAAAAACATAGTCAAGAAGGCAGTTGACAAAGTTACAGGCGCAATTCAAACCGGAAACATTCCTCAGACACAAGAGAAGATCGACCATTATCTATCAGCTTCAAAACCAAAGCTTACCAAGCTTGTTCAGGTTTACTTGATTGTTTGTTCATAGACATACACACCTCTAGCTTAAGACTAAATTTGCAGTCACTTGAGGTTTCATTAACCGATGTCTTTGTTTTCAACTTTCAGGCATATATTAGCAAAGCGAAGAAGAGCTGATATAAATGGAACTCCATTGTTTCTTAATACAAAAACCGCCATAACAGATGGAGCTGCTGAGAGATGTTATAAAACTTGTGCTTCTCTTCAGGGTTTAGATAAGGATCACGCAAGCTTATGTTTGCTTCCTGTTGTGTATATACCAGAGAGATTTTGTCAGGAAAATGAGATTTTTATTTATTTATTTAATAATTTACTGAAATTAGCAGACCAGGCCAACGTTTTATCGTACTGTGTTGTCAGAAAGCTAGATCGAGTTATCATGATTTTATCAAATCTCTGTTCATGACATGTTATTTTTGTCTTGTAATCGTTTTTCTTCTTTACCAGAGCAAATGTTTATACGAAAAATGGTCGATTAATGCCTAAACTAGGGGGATATCATTTAATCGACACATAATATCTAGATTAGTAACAAATTGAATTTAATACTTGTATTTAGAATTTTTTTTTTAAAATACATGCACTGATAACGTGTTGGTAAAATAATAACACCATTGATTCTTTACCAGCAAGTAATTTGTGATATGATGTTTATTTATGAGAGACTCAGGTTCAAGGCTAGACGACTTCGTTTTTGTGTTTTTTTTTTCTTTGGTTGAAGGTCACAAGTATTTAAAAGCTTTGTATTTTAGGTTTAGATATTAGATTCAAATTTGTTTCGTTTCTTTCTTATCATCACTGGTGGTTATCTATACGTTGTTCCTAGCATTGGTTACAATGACGCATTGCAGTTTAACACCTCTGTTACGGATAGTAAAGACTGACATACTGGGTCGTTGATGAGGACTACCCTTTGTATAACGCATCAGAATGTCCTTTTGTAGAGAATGGTTTCAACTGCTTAGGGAACGGGCGTGGACACGAGGAGTTTTGAAGTGGAGATGGAAGCCTAAGCATTGTTATGTCCCGAGGTTCCAAGTGCGTGATGTGTTGGAGAGGTTGAGAGGTAAAAGGATAGTTTTTGTTGGAGATTGAATGAGCAGAACGCAGTGGGAGTCTTTGATATGTATGTTAATGACGGGGTTGGATGATAAGAGGAGTGTTTATGAAGTCAATGGGAATAATATAACGAAAAGGATACAGTTCTTGGGTGTGAGGTCTAGTTCTTTTAACTCTATAGTTGAGTTCAACAGATCGGTCTTCTTGGTTCAGCCCTGGGAGGTTGTGTTGGCACGCTCCGAAACGTGTTTAAGTCAATTTTGAAGTTAAGACGTTTTAGATGTTATTAACCATGAGTGGAGCTCAGCGGATTATCTTATTTTCAATACCGGTCAATGGTGGGTGCCTGGGAAGCTTTTTGAAGCGTACGTAAGCTTCTCTTGTGAATGTTTTC